>JASANF010019395.1:0-17304 GCA_030248245.1 Trissonchulus sp. WLG1_4 | reverse complement strand
TAACTCAACTTGTCGGCTAAACCTGTCGGCTACGAACAGGTTTACTGTTTGCAGCGAAGCTACCTCAACGCACAACTTGACCAAAAACGGTTACTGTTTGCGATAAGCCAACTGTGTTTGTTGTCAAAGCGCGTTCAGTTTTTGAAGCACTGTTGAATTTGCAGAAAACAAAACTAAATTTTCTGGAAATGCTACATACTTCAGTTTTTTAAACAAAACCTGGCTGGGTTACTCACTACAACATGTTTGGGCATTTAGCCAAGATCGAGCTCAGTTGAGACAGTTTGTGTGTACCAGTTGGGCAGGTGATTGCTCCAGCTTGACCTATTGATGACCCTAGATTGTTATACATACTTTAATATGGTCCAATCGCAATTCAGTTTCTGAAGGGCATGCGGACGCTGGACAAACGGACATAGGGACTAAAACAGTTTTATTCGTTTTTTTCACTTCACACTTTTTAGGACACCAGACATTGGGACATACAACATACATTTATCACGCCCGGCCGTGGTGGAATCAATCTACCACAGTACTATTTTCGGCATGGTTAGTAGTAGAGATCCGATCAGGCCGGTGGCGGGCCGCGGGCCAGGCGGGCCGAGTGGCAGCGGGCCGGTTCGGGCCGACACTTGGCTTAGCGGCTGATTTCGTTTGCTCGACTATGTATGTACTTGAAAATACGTTCTAATTGTGTCACGCTCTTGCCCAGAAGAGGGCAGTTGGGATATTTCCAACCAACATTTTAGCTGTTGGAATCCCTGTGCGCCTTGGCATAGAAGTCGCAACGGATTAAAATTTCATGACCCGACCCGACCCGACCCGAGATAACGTTTAACCCGACCCGACATTTCATGAAGCATATACAAATTTTTAGTTTTCTTAAACTCTCTTTGTCACTTTTTTGTTTCCAGTTCCTATACCTATTACATATGTTTTGATAAAACTACATAAAGTAGCTACTTTTGGCAAAAAATACCTACGAGCTCAGGAAAACGGTTTGATTTCACATTAAAAAGTGAAGTAGGTAAGTGTTAATTAATGATCATCATTAAATCATTAAATCATCACGATGCGACTTAGCCCCACTATTTTGTGGATTCCTGTCATTTTCAGTAAACTACTGGTGTCGTTCAAAATTTTACATGGGACCACATCGGTCACTCCTGTTCCTGTCCTCCACATTATGTGGGTAGAAACAGACTGCCGAGCGTCTACTAAGCCCGTATAGACTGCTGAGTTGGCAGAAATCGAACGTGACCTCACACCCCAGTCTCCTGCTCAAAATTTACTGGGATACAGGCAACTATGTACGCGTGATCCTACATAGGATGCAATCCGTGAACCTTTGGCACTCTGCACTCTGCAGTGGGGACAGTACGCTGAAAATATGCTCAAAATGGAGAAAATATGTAATGCAAAAATCCAGGATTTATACCCAAATTTTTTGACCCGAACCTACACAACACGCGGGTTGGAATTTTTCAACCCGACCCCACCCCATTGCGAACCTTAACCTTGGCACTCAGCAGACAAGCTCCAATCATTTAGCAGCCACCGCTACACTCCGAAACCCCATCGTGGTAGACAAAACACCACCAACTAACACCATGATACTCTGACTGGCAGACAGGCATTTACAATACAACTAATTTGCATAATCATGACTGAAGCTCCGCCTTCGAAATATGATTGGCCTGATTGCTTTGTACGTAACTTTAACGAAAAATGATTGGTTGTACGCTTGTAACTATTTTACATATCAACCTAGATTGGTCAGCCAATATTATATGTTCCCGTCAAAATCTAGACAAACAAAAAGGGACAAGGGGGGCACATCGGATAATAACAAATTTTGAAAATAAATTTCTTACGTATGTAGCTTTTGCTTAATTTCAGGTTTAAAGTAGGCAACTACGAATATTAAAGTAGTTCAAAATTTTTGTTCAAATTGAAAATATATTTGGCATTAACGGCCCCCATTGGCAGAAAAAAAAGACTGCCATATATTAGGCCTATGGTAAGCATAGGCTGCATACGAAGTACGTATATAACTTACACACAAATTATGTACCAAACCTATTTCAATGATTCCGCCTCTAGGCGGAATAAAAACTGACGAAACTGTTTTCATGTGGGCTATGTCCGTTTGTCGGTATGTCATAGCCATACTGAAGTATGAAACCCTATTAAGGTTAAATAGTTGTTTAAAGTTGTTTAAAGCATTTAAAATTGAAAAATATTTTTAGAATGTGTATAGGTTTTGAAAATGTAGTTATTTTGCGAGTTTGCCGTTTCGTTGTACATATAGGACTGGGCCAGTTAATTTTAGCACCAAAAGTGTAAGGGGGACACTTTTGCCCAAGTAGGATGCCTAGGCAAAAGTGTCCGGGGGGACAGGGGGGGACACTTTTGCCCGTGACACCGTCATAGTTTCGAAGTGAAGTACTGTAAAAAAATCTCCACTCATTTCTAATATGTAGGTAGTTACCAGTAGCCTAAGCGCTAACTAAAATAATAAAACTCAAGCATGAGGAAAATAACGTAAACTTACTTCCTCTGCCGTTGTAGTTTCAGGTTGGACAGTTGTCGTACTGAAATAGTGAATATTTTGTACAAATTGTTGTGGCAGTAAAGCATAAATTGAACTACATACATCGAAACCACTATACTCCTCTAACTATTCGTCAACGACCTTTGCCAGTTGAATTGTTTACATATGTCAAACCATTTTTTTCTGAGAAAAAATTGCCACAAATCTCTTGTTATAGTTTTTTTAGTAATAAATTCCTCTATTTGGTACTCTTTGCCATTGCCTCAGTTTTGGGTACGTTAAGAATTTAGTTAAAGCTGCAAATTTTATAAAAGCAGTTTTCCAGCTTGATTTGTAAACGATCAATGAAAAGCTATACTAAAACAATATTGAATATTCTAATGACCGAAATCTTACCCAACATCATCTTGGGCACTGGCTTCCTAAAATAATACCAAAACCTAAAAAATAATAAATATAATAGAAACAGACCGAAAGCAAAACTAAATTAAACGTATGAAAAGCAGTCCACGTTTTGAGCAAATGTAGATCACGTATTATTATAAGATTTCATGCATTTTAACTAAAAGTATGTATAAAGAACTTCGGACAAACTGAAATTCCAACTTGATGATTTTAATTAATCTTAATTCCTGAATTTTTCAAGCTCAAAAAAAACATCAAAACAATACCTGCATCAGTACAGTTACAGCAAAGGCAGCACAAAGTAATAGAAAAGCCCACCTCAATTTCATTGTAAAATCTATAAAAAAATACGGAAGCTTTATTTACACACTATCTGGCTGCACAAGAACAAAACAGGTACAGCAATGATGTGTAGTGGATGAGAATTAGGGCGTCTCAGACTCGGGGGTCGTGGTGTAGTACTAGTATTCTTGTCTTCAAAGAAAGCGGCCCGGGTTCGATTCCCGGCGCCTCCATTTCCTTCGTATTTTCGAAGTTGGGGCATCATCTTTCAATATTCTGGCGACCGTGACAGGACGGAGAGAATAGGGCCGGGTCCTCAGGACAGCCTTATCTCCAAACCGTTTTCGGAGTTCGGAGGTGGGTTAGGAACCCCATGTCTAGAGTTCTGCCACCAGGAAATTTTCCGGGCCGGGCCGACTAGCGCGCTTGGGCCCGGCCCGGGGCCCGCGGCCCGCTACAGGCCCGGCGGGCCGTTGCGGACCGATCGGCCCGGGGCCCGCCAGCTGGCCCGGCACAGACTATAGCAAGTGAGAAAATGCATTGTGTGTGCGTCTGAGTGTAGTATAAGTGTCTGCGCACTTGTAAAAATCAATGTATATGCAATGCAGTTATTGTTCATACGTTGCTGAAGCTCGATACGGCCCTGGGCTTGCGGATTTCTAGGCCCTGCTGGCCGCGCACGGCCCGGGGCCCGAAGTTTACGAAGTTACGAAGGCCCGAAGTTGAATTTGTGAAAATGTACGTTACCCTAGAGTATAAACACAGCAACCGTGCGCCTGTCATAGTTGAGTGGGCCCAAGTGTAGTGTCCTACATGGCAAAATTTGGCCCACTTAATCAGTTGATGTATATATATACATAGTTAGTTTTGTAAACTGTTCTGTAAACGTGGGATGATGAGAAATAAATGAATCTGAAAATACGTTAAAATTTAATTTAAAAAATTTTGAGGGCACATCCGGGGGCACACCGTCCTGGGCCCGATTTATCGAAACAAAATGATCGTCGTTGAAAATGTTCGTCGTTAAAGCAAATGTTCGTCGTTGAAAACAAATGTCCGTCGTTGAAAAACAAATGTACGTCGTTGAAAGTTAGTCGTTGAAATTGTCCGTCGTTGAAACGTTATTATGTTCTAAAAAACAAAAGCTCGTCGTTGAAAAAATTTTCAACGACGAACATTTCAACGGAGCTCAAGACATCCGTTGAAATGTTCGGCGTTGAAAATTTTTCAACAACGATCATTTGTTTTTCAACGACGAACATTTGTTTTTCAACGACGAACATTTGCTTTTTCAACGACGAACATTTGTTTTTCAACGACGAACATTTGTTTTTCAACGACGAACATTTTGAACGACGAACTTTTTGCTTCGATAAATTGGGCCCTGGTCTTGTGCTATCAGAAATGGTCAAGTTGTCCAGCTAACTTGGCCAACTTGGCCAACTTAATGGGTAACTTGGCCAACTTGGCCAACTTGGCCAACTTAATGGGTAACTTGGCCAACTTGGCCAACTTGAACATCCGATACTTTCACTATTTGAAATAAAGTCAAGTTCAAATCTGGAAGTTTACATTTTAACTGGTAGCTTGGATCCAACTACAAAATGATTAGCAGTGGATCTAAACCTGACCAGGTGATCCTGGATTGTGCATACATGCTGGATTCGATTCATACCCAAATCAAGCGGGTTGAAAGCACAAAAGTTGCCACAAAGTTTTCTTTCACAAACTGTTTGTAAATTTCACTTGGCGACTTTTTACTAACACTTGTCAGATAAATAGCTGGATTTGACTCACCTAAATCATAGGGTGGATTCATGCTTACAGCCGTATGTCCGTTCAGCCGACAAAATATTGTCGTCACAGGCGCTGGCCGATCCACAGCACTAGGCTGCTAGCGTGCTAGTGACGTCAATCTGCAGCCTCAATGGACATACGGCTGTATGAATCGAGCCATATGGGTAAAACCGACAATGAAACAAAGACAAGCAATCAAGGAACAGACGCTTTTCTAGCACACACTCATGTTCACGTACATCCGCGCAACGACACTGATCAAAAGAGACACACACGCGCACACACATTACCACTCTACAGACTCATTCTGACTTCTGAGTCATTACGAGTTCTTCATTTAGAACTGGTTACTAATCGTAACGACACAAAAAGTATGATTAAATTTGTACAAATCAGTTCTTTGACGACTTGCTTCATCGACATGAAATGAAAGTGCTGCTGTTTTGCTGATTCCTAGCCTTCACTAAAGCTGACCAACCAACGTTGACGTTTGAAATATTGGACCCCTTCGGAGTGCCGACTTGCATGCTGCTGAAAGACGGGAGGCTTGGTTTGTTTTGCAGTGCCGGTAGCCCCACGACATCACCAATTACCCTAAAGAGACTAGCTGGGAGTTTCAACGATGTTTGGAAAGCTGGCCGACAAGTGATCAACGCGACTGTCGTTGGATTTGATCTAACGCTGCAAACAAGCCTGATTGACAGATTTCATATCGTGTGCAAGACAGCTCTGCCGTCCTACGCTAAAGTGAAGACTCATGATATCAAAACTGGAAAACCAAGAGTGTGATCATACCAACTGCACCCGGGGCAGGTTTGTGCCTACACCGTCGGCAACACTCAGACACTGAAATGCGAACGCATTGGGGAGAAATGCACGTTGGAGTTGGTTACAGCATATTTTTTCGATACATAGAAGGGTCCAGGAAAGTCGTTTGCCGACAGAATGACAACAATTTAATGAATAAAACATTGTGCGAACATCTGCACACTGACAAAACCCAGTCCATCATCCACGTGTCCGAAAACAAACTTTGTGGCTTGGAGTTTGTTTGGAGGTCCGCAAGCGGTGACCGTTTCCAGTACTACGGAACATCTTTATGGCTGATAGAAAGCTCTGCAAAATATGAGTTCACAATGGGTGAAAAATCTCTACTTGTGCTGACCTGCAGAGCAAACTTGCTTGGAGACAAAAGCAAAGAAACTAACTTCACATCACAAAAAGTTGGAAATTTGCGAGTTGTGACCATAGCACTGCAGGATCTTCCACAACAAAAATCTGAGTCCTTCTAACTTCTATGAGCTGAACTGCATTGGTTTTCGCTTGACTGATCGAAAGAAATACTTTAGATATTTCATTGTGCTACTCGACAGACCAGCCATTAGCTTCTCTTACGACAAAAAGCCAGCGCCAAAGGTTTTGGAGCGCAACGGGAGAACGGTGACGACAAAGCTGTGCTGTTCAACGCCAACGCAATTGCGCCCAGTTAACCCTGTTTCATACGAGGGCGCATTTTGCTCTATGGTGTGTTGAATGCAACACGCCATGGCGCATTACATTTACATTACATCGCATCGCGCGTTTAATGGCGCATTTCATGGCGCATTGCATGGCGCATTTTGAGACGCATTTCATGGCGCATTACATAGCGCATTGCATAGCGCATTACATGGCGCATTGTTTCACATGTGGGTGAACGCACGCTAAGGAGCATTCTACGAAATAATATTCTAATATTCAGAATTTTATTTCGTAGAATAATGATCGATTTTTGAAATTTCATTTGACAGCCTGTTTGCTTGCTTTTGTGCTGGCGTATTTACGACTTGCCACCTCGTTTGTAGTGGCATATTATGAATTAGAGGAGAAATGAACGTTGTAGTTGGTTACAGCATATTTTTTTCGATACATAGAAGGGTCCAGGAAAGTACGTTTGCCGACAGAATGACAACAATTTAATGAATAAAACATTGTGCGAACATCTGCACACTGACAAAACACAGTCCACCATCCACGTGTCCGAAAACAAACTTTGTGGCTTGGAGTTTGTTTGGAGGTCCGCAAGCGGTGACCGTTTCCAGTACTACGGAACATCTTTATGGCTGATAGAAAGCTCTGCAAAATATGAGCTCACAATGGGTGAAAAATCTCTACTTGCGCTTTGAATTTTCATTTGACAGCCAGTTTGGTTGCTTTTGTAATGGCGGATTCATGACTTGCCACCTCGTTGGTAGTGGCATATTATGAATTATTTGAATCAGAAAAGCGCTATAAAAGACCAAAAAACGTGTCTGGCTGGGCGCATCCATACCTACATGCATACGTAATTAATATTAAAGTGATATTAGGTAGCTAATTTGCATTTACACAAGTAATTTATAAGCATAAATAACAATTATCATATTTTTCTAAATTTAATACTGTTTATTAATAGTAATTAAACAAGTTGCCCCTAAAAGGGGCAGGGTTCCTCCCCAGAGATGTTCATCATATTATGACTCTCATACCTACATATATACCTACATAATGGAGAGTATGACACTTCCGTGTCTGAACTGGCTTGATTGAACAGTGCACCGGTCGCTATGCAAGTCGGAAATCGAGACACTATATACAAATTTTCAATTGCCAGTAGGTCGGAAGGATTGGGGTTAAACTCGTCCCGCTCCCACACCAGGGCCTGAATTATCGAAGCATACCTAATGTTCGCCGTTGAAAATTTTGAAGTGATCGAAATTGAAAATTGACGAAATTTTCAACGGCGAACAGTCTAGGTTTGTGTTGCTTTTGAGTCTAGGTGTGTGTTGCTTGGCGTCTAGGGGTGTGTTGCTTAGACTCTAGGTTTGCATTGCTTAGAGTCTAGGTTTGTGTTGCTTTGAGTCTAGCTGTGTGTTGCTTTAGGTTTGTGTTACTTAGAGTCTAAGTTTGTGTTGCTTTGACTCTAGGTATGTGTTGCTTAGAGTTAGGTTTGTGTTGCTTAGAGACTAGGTTTGTGTTGCTTAGAGTTTAGGTTTGTGTTGCTTTGAGTCTAGGTGTGTGTTGCTTTAGGTTTGTGTTACTTAGAGACTAGGTTTGTGTTGCTTAGAGTTTAGGTTTGTGTTGCTTCGAGTCTAGGTGTGTGTTGCTTAGAGTCTAG
Source organism: Trissonchulus sp. WLG1_4 (assembly GCA_030248245.1). Taxonomy (NCBI): domain Eukaryota; kingdom Metazoa; phylum Nematoda; class Enoplea; order Enoplida; family Ironidae; genus Trissonchulus; species Trissonchulus sp. WLG1_4. Next base: position 9,130 of record JASANF010019395.1, on the reverse strand, counting down.
GTTTGTGTTGCTTAGAGTCTGGTTTGTGTTGCTTTGAGTCTAGGTGTGTGTTGCTTAGAGTCTAGGTTTGTCGTGCTTAAAGACTAGGTTTGTGTTGCTTAGAGTCTTGGTTTGTGTGGCTTTCAGTCTAGGTGTGTGTTGCTTTAGGTTTTGTGTTGCTTAGAGTCTAGGTGTGTGTTGCTTTGAGTCTAGGTGTGTGTTGCTTTTAGTCTAGGTAGTAGGTGTGTGTTGCTTTGAGTCTAGGTGTGTGTTGCTTTAGGTTTGTGTTACTTAGAGACTAGGTTTGTGTTGCTTAGAGTTTAGGTTTGTGTTGCTTCGAGTCTAGGTGTGTGTTGCTTTGAGTCTAGGTGTGTGTTAGAGTCTAGGTTTGTGTTGCTTAGAGTCTAGGTTTGTGTTGCTTTTGAGTCTAGGTGTGTGTTGCTTTAGGTTTGTGTTGCTTGGAGTGTAGGTGTGTGTTGCTTAGAGTTTAGGTTTGTATTGCTTTGAGTCTACGTATGTCTGTTTGCTGTTTGTTTTAGAAATGGGTCTTAGTTGGCTCGGTTTGATTTGAGTTTAGGTGTTGTTGACTGTCTCGCTGTTGCCTGTAGTCTTAGTCCGTTTGCTGTTGGTTTGAAAATAGAGTCTTAGTTGGCTCGCTGTTGCTTTGAGTCCAGGTTTGAGTGTACCTATTGTCTCGCTGTTGCTTTTAAGCCCAAGTTTGTGTTGCCTGTAGTCTAAGTTGCTGTTGTTTGAGAATGGATGCGCTCTTAACTGTTACGGAATTGTTAGTTGCCTTCCTTCCTAAACTTCAAAGCCAAGCGGGAGGTCGTTATAGCAACTTATTCTCAATCTTTCTATATATTTTTTGAGTCAGTAAGTTTGTGTTGCCTGTAGCTTAGTCTGTCCGCTGTTGCTTTGAGAATGGAATCTCCGTTGGCCCGCTGTGGTTTTGAGTATGAGCATAAGTTTGTGTTGCCTGTAGCTTAGTCTGTCCGCTGTTGCTTTGAGAATGGAATCTCCGTTGGCCCGCTGTGGTTTTGAGTATGAGCATAAGTTTGTGTCTTGTGAGTTTATGACGCCTGTGGTCGGTCCCTCTACTTACTGAATATCCGATTCATACTTTACAGCCGTTGCCGTATGGCTATTTAGCCTGCAGAATTACAAAATAATTACGCCATTGATCGTGTATTTAACTGAACTGTGGTGGGTAGTTATTTCCATTTTAAACTTCAAAGGAGGTCGTTAGGTTGATCAATTGATTCTGAACTTTTTTTGGAACTTATCACTCAGCAAATGAAAATGGTCTTGTTCCTCTGAGTCAGGGAGTCGGTTTGTATATGTACCTAATCTGTTACAGTATGACTATAACAAAAATATGTAAGTTGACACACATTTTGTGACAAAATACAGTGTGGGCACGTCATCCATGGATACCGACGAACCTAGTGATCGTAACAGTTGTTCAGTCGATTATGAGTGATAGTTTACTTATGGGTACAAGACAAGCCCAATCAAACCCAATCTGAAAAAGCCGTACAACCGAAATGCTGAACACGACTAACTAACGGTCAACGGAGTGCTAACAGCCAAATTGGGTCCTTTTGCTGCTTTGTTAATAAGGCTCAAATATTCTGCAGGTTATAACAAAAAGTAGTGAGTAGGATAGGATTAGTGCGAGTGGCAAAGCCATCACGTACTATGAGCAATCAGGTTTCAGTAACACCCAGCCACATGTGACCAAGTACACAAATACCTTGAAAATATATTTATAACTTGAGACTTTTTCCTGAGATTAGCCCTATCTAACTTTTGCAAGGTCAATTATTTTCCCTAAAGAGGGCAGTTGGATTAGTTAAGGATTTATTGTCCGCAGATTCCGTCCGGTTCCTTTTCCAAATCCGTCCACCCTGCGGCCTGGCGCTTCAGTCATCCAAGATCGAGCAGCCTTAAGCCCTTGGACTGCTCTGGGCCCCTGGGGTTCAGTGCGTGATACCAGACAGCCTGCTCCTGCCACGGCACGATTCACACTGATTGCAACAATGACAGACTGAACTGCTTTGCCAGACAAACACTAATTTGCATATTAGTGAGAACTGTCTGCTCATTGTCCAATCAGAAACGCCCAATTGTAATTGGCCTGCCTCCGTCCGCAATTTGATTGGTCAAAGAAAATTTCTCATTTGCATATCAATGCTCATTGGCTACCTACATCATAATATGTCAATTTTCTGTGTTTAAAATATAAGGAACAGGGGGGGGGGGCGCTCGATTACGAAATGAAGACAGATGTAATGAAGAACAGAAATTTAGTAAAATTTTTAGTGAAAAGTGAATTAAATGTTTTTCTTTATTTTTAGGTTTTTAGATTGGCTGACTGCGACCCAGCTCGGCATTTTTTGTGTTCAGTTCCACGTTATATTGCATCAGCACCCCCCATCTGGGAAAAATAGAGCAGGTGTCTGGGGTGGCTAGGATTACACACAAATCATAGGCTAAGCAGCTACATAATTTACGTATTTCTGTTATTGGAGCAAAATCCAATAACAAAGGTTCCTTCTCTAGAAGGAACAATAAAGTTAATTTTAAAGGCTGTAGTCATCATACTGATTGAGTTTTGTTAAACCTATATTTAGTTGTACCAAGAGTACATAATAGCGTCTCACTCTATATAGAAGAAGAGTGAGACACTCTCCAGCCTGCCTGTGTTCTAGCAAAGGCAGATGCGCTGGTCGTTTTCAGGCTACATGTTGACATTCTATGCAACATGTGCCTGACCAATCAGAAGCGAGCTTCTATTCTCTGATTGGCAGACGCCTGTGCACGTGCTCCAATCATAAAACGGGATAGAGATAAAGGTTGATAACTCATTTTTTATTCATAGTCTGCTTGTAAAAACAGTAAAAAAGGTTTGCTAATGCCTTTGGGGATATTTTGGCAAGCTTTCAGCGAAATTGATTGAGAAACTTTGAAGAAATACAGTAAAGTTTATATCTGAAAAGTTTCTCAATCAATTTCGCTGAAAGTTTGCCAAAATATCCCTAGAGGTATTTGCAAACTTTTTTTAATGTTTTTGCAAGCAGACTATGAATTAATAATGAGTTATTAAGCTTTTATCCCTATCTTAATGCTTATCAACGCATCAGCGATTATATACTAAAGTGTGTTACGCAGGGAATCTACGCGCTGATTGGTCAGGCACATGTTGCATAGAATGTCAACATGTAGCCTGAAAACGACCAGCGCATCTGCCTGTGCTAGAACACAGGCAGGCTGGAGAGTGTCTCACTCTTCTTCTATATAGAGAAGCTATTATGTACTCTTGGTTGTACGAATAAAATTTAGGCGGGGCTAAGCCAACTAGATAAGTGACAGCTGCTTCTGATTGGCCGCTGACTGCTATGCGCCCTCTGATGCGCCATGAAAATTGCAGAAAATGTAATTTTGCGCCATGAGAAGTTTTCAATGGGAACTCGCCATGCAACGCCATCAATATTGCAACGCGCCATGCAACGTGCCATGAAATGCAGAAAATTTAATTTTGTGCCATGATAAATTTTCAATGGGAACGCGCCATGCAACGCCATCAATTGCAACGCGCCATGCAGCGCGCCATGTAAATGCGCCCTTGTGTGAAACAGACTTTAAAGTCAATACCAGTTGGGAAATTGGAACGAACAAGTTCTTCTGCTGAGTGAGCAGCGGTTGCATTATGAGGTCTGAGTGTCAATATTCCAGAGGAAATATGAAACGCGGCCATTAATTGTGGACGAAACAATTTTCAATTTCCGAATTCTGTACACATTTACTGCTGATTAGCTCCAAAGCCTCTCCTCAAACATCAAAAATGTGTGTGTAAACACGCTTTGAAGTAAAAAACTTATTGAAACAAAATTGTGTTACATTTATTTTTCAAAATGTTAGGTCTCACCGAGATTTGAACTCGGGTAGCTAGATTCCGAATCCAGAGTGTTAACCACTACACAACCAGACCACTGAAACAAAAACGTTAAATTCAACTAATGTATAGCTCTTGAAGGTCCAAGCATGGAATGACCGTCGTTACGTACAAACAGTCCAAAACAAAAACATTGTCGATAGTAGCATGATAGTGATAAGATAGTGTAACTTGTTTTGTAAATTGAATAATTCACTTCAATGCTTTTAATTAACACAATGCTTGCACTTAATAATAAATCGCAAATATCTACAATTGTACGCTTGCACGACATACAATTTTGTTCATTTTTCTCGTCAGTACGTAAACTATTCGATATCATTCGCAAGCCCGGTTAGCTCAGATGATAGTGCGTTTAGCATCTATTGAGCATCTGATTGCGGATCAGAATGTTGGCGGTTCGAACCCGCCCCGGAGCTGCATATTTTGCATTCTATGACAGTGCTACATAGGTGCTGAGAGCTCCGGGAAGTGTCAATTTGTCGATATGTGACAGGTAAGCGAGGTACCTACCCTTCTAGTGTTAATTAACACTAGAAAATTGACCTACCCAAATTAACGTAGGACTTTGAAACTCTGAATATAGTATATACGCGGCCCCCTTATACGCGGCCCCTGAGGGGGCCGCGTAAAAAAACGGCTGGAAAAAAATTGCGGAAGTATCCGCAATTGTGGAAATGCACGAGTTGGCGGATCAAGTGCTGCGGCTACGGACGGACATTTATGCTGCTAACCCAACTCACTCTTGGGGCCTTTTTCTAAAATGGACTTAACTGGACTTGACTTAACTGGACTTAAACCAACGGACTTAAGTGGACTTAAACGCATTCCAAAAATACCGGATTTAAGTGGACTTAATTAAGTCCGCTGCAAGTTTAAGTCCAGTTAAGTCGGACTTGAGTGGACTTAAATTTGCAGCGGACTTAATTAAGTCCACTTAAGTCCAGTATTTTTGGAACGCAGACTTAATTAAGTCCGACTCGATTAAGTCCGACTTAATTAAGTCCGATTTCATTCCTAAAATAACTTCGGCTTTTAAGAGTCTGTGTGGATTACGAGTTTATGTTTATAACTTTTGACTAGTTTTACCGTTCCGCATGTGTAATACGTCATTCGAAAGCTCACAAATTGCGCTTTTCAGCCATGTAAATGTTAAAATTTTTTATGGTTTTATTTTTTAAAATTACATCCTGAACAACTTTAAAAAGTTGTGACAACTGTATTGTACCATTCTAAAACAAAAATTTTCGTTTAAGGCTGGCGTATGCCCGCGTTTAAGGGCTGTTTCTGTGTTCAGTATGGTCTTGTGGTTCGTCATTGACCTCAGATTGATTTAGACTTGCGAAGTCTTCGATACTGTTCTTAACCTGCGATTAATTCATATGTACTTTCATTCATGCATCTTTGGAACAGTTCTGAAGCAGTCTTACGTACGTCAGCCAATAAAATTGAGGCATATTACATGTGACACCATGAACAGCCAATCAGACAGTTGCAGGCCGACTAGTGGAAAAAACTGTTAGTTTGTGTTGCGTAATTGAAAATATGTTTCAGAGCATTTTTTCGTGAAAATTTGAAATGTTAAAAACTTCTGAAACCTAAAAATTTCTACAAGTATATAAAGCACTTTTACGACGGCTTTTCGAGTTTTACTTTGATTAGCAAATGCGATTAATATACTTTTAAGTTATTTTCAACGAAACGCAGTTAATCCGATCGAGTTCGAGCATTATTTCACGTGTAAAAGACTGTTCGTCTGTCCTCAAGGAGTATGAATTAATCACCCATATATAAAGACACGGACAAGGACTTTACTTTACTTTTACTTTTTGTTAACTCTTGATCAACTTCACACATGCAAAAACAAACTATTATGTTGTTTTCGCAAATGCAGACGCACATGTAAGATGATGCGGCACTCTGGTCGAGACATAGTGGACTCAAATGTCATTGGCTAACAAGCTCTTCTGCTGAGTGAGAATGGGTTACATTGCGAGGCCGGAGTGTCAATATTCCAGAGGAAATATTAAACGCGGCCACTTTTTGTGGATAAAATAATTTAACTCCCAAATTCTGCATACATGCACTGCTGAGTAGCTCCAAAGTTTTCCCAACAACAAAATGTGAAAAATTGTAAACAGTAAACACGTCTTGACAGATTTGAACTCGGATCAATGGATTAAGAATCCAGAGTGCTCGCCAATACACTATGAGACCTCTGGTCCGATGATGTTAACTTTCACTATTGAAAGTTTTGCACGCTTTGTCGGAAAATCATGAGTTTTATTTCAACTGTTGAATAGAAAGAGGAGGCCCCAATTTAGAAAGAATGAAAGAAATGGAGGCGCCGGGAATCGAACCCGGGCCGCCTGCTTCGAAGTCAAGCATGCTACCACTACACCACAGCCCCCGAGTCTTATAGGCCCTAATTCTCATTTATAACAGGGTCCCCCCTTCGAACATCGTTGCGACCCTGCAACGATACTCGATCGATACTCATGCTCCCGGGGCGAACCCGATGCCTCAAGGGCGGAGCACATTCACACGTAGGCCTCCAAGCCTACTTCAATCACACCACACTCAGGGTTTCCTGGCTTACCCGCAACCACAGGGTTTCTCGATCTACCCAGAACGATTCCCAACCAATACCGAGGGTTTTCTCCGGTTCACTCCTAACCGAAACCGAGGGTTTTCCGGCTTACCCTTAACCGAGGGACCCCACAGGAAAGAGACTATGTACACATTCATACTGCACACAGCACGAGTACCGTAAGGGTTGAAGTGCCAACCTCAACCCAGGGCATGGGGCTCCTAACCCACCTCCGAAGACGGTTCGGGGATAGGGCTGTCCTGAGGACCCGGCCCTATCCTCTCCGTCCTGTCACGGTCGCCACTATGTTGAATAGAAAGAGGAGGCCCCAATTTAGAAAGAATGAAAGAAATGGAGGCGCCGGGAATCGAACCCGGGCCGCCTGCTTCGAAGTCAAGCATGCTACCACTACACCACAGCCCCCGAGTCTTATAGGCCCTAATTCTCATTTATAACACAACAAGGAAACTGTAATTGCTTTTTCAATCTCAAGCTATCATACTTTTGCAAGACATTTCTTGTTAGGGTTGCGTACGTTTATGACAGTTTCATTGCTGCTGAAACGCATTATTTATTCGCTAGCCCGGTTGGCTCCGTCGGTAAGTGCTGCGCGCATTTACTGAGCATCTGATTTCGGATCAGAACGTCGGTGGTTCGATTCCGCCCCGGAGCTGCACCTTTTGCTTGCGGTTGTTCTGCATACATTGAGAACTGAGCTGCTGCTATATCATGTGTGCAGAGCAGCGAAGTACCTACCCTTCTAGTGTTAATTAACACTAGAAATTCGACCTACCCAGATTAACGTAGGACTATCAAAATCTGAATATAGTATATACGCGGCCACTGAGGGGGCCGCGTAAAAATGACAAACCTGGACCACGTGATGAAGACGAGTAATCACAGATGTACATGGGGGGGGGGGTCTGGGGGGGCAAGCCCCCCCCCCCCCCCAGATTTGAAATTCCGGGACAAGCCCCCCCTACAGATTTGACCCGTCGGGACAACCCCCCCCCCTCCTTGAAACTCCAAAATTACCTCAGATCGCCCTAAAATCTTAAAAAATAAGCAAAGAGTGAAAAAATCGCTAAAAAATCTGAATTTCGCAAAAAATTTGCCACTTCTAGGCAAAAACTAGAAATTTTTGCGTTTTTGGGACAAAAAATTTGGACCAGCCCCCGCTAAAATGTCGAAAATTCCGGGACAAGCCCCCCCCCCCCTGACCGAGACCCCATGTACATGTATGCGAGTAATCAATAACACCCGGCCAATCAAAAACAACAAAAGTGCCATAACAAGAAACACTGTAGGACAACAAATTTGGTCAAATAATGACTGCTCGACACCAAGTAATTTCTGTGTCGTATTATTTTTCAGCAGGATTTATGTGTCTGGATTATTTTCAACCATATTTGACAAAGCGTAAGTCTGAAAACTCACATTTACTACACTCGTTAGTGGTACAAAATTTTTAAGCTTTATAAGAAAATTACGGTATTACAAACTTTAAAATTCAGTCCTACAACGGTTATCAGCTCTAAACTTGAAATTTCAGCCAAAAAGAAACATCATACGTTCCATAAAAATGCCAGTAATCAACTGAAAAAGACTAATTATCGGCCACATAGCAATTTTAACAAAATAAAAAAACTTGAAAAGTATGTCATCAAAAAGCCCATTTATTTAGCTATCATTTGACATATAGATCATCTAAATCGGTTCAGTATGTCAAAAGTTATAAACGATTATGTAAGAGCTATCAAGCACTTAAATCCGTTAAGTCCGCGTAAAGTTACGCGGACTTAAAATTCTCCCAAATACGTGTAAATTTAAGTCCGCGGACTTAAGTAGACTTAATTAAGTCCAATTTAGAAACGTGCAAAAGTTAAGTCGGACTTAAATAAGTCCAGCGGCAACTTAAGTCCACTGTTATTTTTGGAATGCGATCGGACTTAAATTTAAGTCCGGTGATATTTTAGAAATGCGACTGGACTTAATTAAGTCCACTGGCAGCGTTAAGTCCACTTAAGTCCACTTAAGTCCACTTAAGTCCGATTTTGCATTCCAAAATTCCGGACTTAATTAAGTCCAGTTAAGTCAAGTCCAGTTAAGTCCATTTTAGAAAAAGGCCCTTGGTGACTGGGAGATGGCCATAAGTGGAGCAGTTGGCGGTATTGTGAATTTTCAAATTTTTCACACATGTGTAATGGTTGGATTTAGATTTTGGTAAAAGGTATATTTGTAAGAAAGCTAATTGTGCAACTGGAGGAAAGAGGTTGGTGATGGTACGTTTCTAAGGCTTCAAACACATAGAAAACTGTTCCGCCACAGTTATTGCTTGGTCGTGTGGATTGTTCATAGTTGTGTGTCCGCTGATTGATTATTAAGACACGTTCTCATAGCAAATCGAGGAAGGTTTTCGCAGTCGAAAAAATCGACTTTCTCCGATCGGGCTCAAATTTTGTCCAAACATTGTATCACATAACTTATTAAGCTATGCAAAGTTTCAGCTCCCGAAATTGATCCTGGCGGGAAATACGACCTTTCAAAAATTGACATTTCGAGTGAAAAATCGATGTCTGAGTTAACTTTTTTAATTCTTTATAAAA
>JASANF010019392.1:0-67326 GCA_030248245.1 Trissonchulus sp. WLG1_4 | reverse complement strand
AAATTTCAACGATGCTTACAAAAGTGGACGAATGACTTGAAAAGGGAAGGGGACGACCAAATATGAGAAACGCCACACGCTCCCCCGACCCCACCTCCTAAAAAATGACCAAAATCACAAAATGGAATATTATCGTCACAAAAAACAAAAATATGGCATAGCCGCAGAGGCATACCATAAGAAACTTCGCCCAATTCTTTCGGTTTTGAATCATGTCGCTCATCGGCCACAAAATTCGGCTCTTCTTCGTGCAAGGTAAATAAATGTACCGAAGTTTTTAGCAAATGTTCTAATTTTCCCAGACGTGCGTGGAAATTTTGCGGCCCAGTTACAGCTATGGATTTCCCAGATATTTCGTTAGAATCTGGATCGGTCGCCGTTGGTTCAGTTTCCTTAGAACCCTCGTCTGTAGAGGAAATTTTGGTGCTAATTCGTCGACACAGCGCAATTTCTTGACTTGTTTTGGTGAATAGTCCGTGCAGACTATTGAGTCGTTCCTTCATGGCCTCTAAGTCTTCTTGCAAAACTTGCTTCTGAGTGGTCAGAACGCCGACTAGAATTTTCAAATCTCCTTTCGTGCTTTGCTTCATATTTTTCGCATCTGCTTCTGTGGAGTTGGGCGGATGCTGTTCTAAATCCTCTGACTCTTCTTCTAGTCTTCGCTCATAGACTTTCACCTAAGTTAAATAAAGAAGTGTATATATATATATATATATATATATATATATATATATATATATATATATATATATTTTTTTTTTGGGGGGGGATATATATATATATATATATATATATATATACACACACACACACACACACACACACACACACACACACACACACACAAAACACACACACACACACACACACACACACACACACACACACATATTATATACATGAAACAAAACTTGAACAAAATACCTAAACAATTAATTTTATCTAGTATCTACACAATTGGCTAACACCAAATATACCGATGATCCTTCACATGTAGTGCGGATAAACCTATGTTAGATGACGTAATACAATATACAGTATATACATAATTAGTGTTTTGTTATTCGTGCCCTACTTAAGACACATTCTCAATTCTCATCCATAATCGAGCTTTTTCAATACCTCTTTCGCAGTCAAAAAAATCGATCTCCTCCGATCGTGCTCAAATTTTGTCTAACCATTGTCCCATATGAGTCACTGCATTATGCAAAGTTTTAGCTACCACAATTGATCCTGGCGGGAAATATGATCTTTCAAAAATCAAAAATTGAGCTGGAAAATTGAGCTCTGAACAACTTTGCCTAATTGTTTACAAAACTTTACCCAAGCAACATTGAATCGTAAAAACATGTTCCTAGGTATAAAAATAGCTGACAAATTCAATTCCAAATTTATTTTTGCTTTAGCTAGAAGAAAATGTAAAAATTTAGGCCATTTTTTCGAAAAACGCAGTTTTTGCTAAAATACACTTTGGCCCCAAACGATAATCGAAACCCCGAATAAGGAAAATGTTAAAACGGAATTTGAAAGGGTTTTGTAAGTTCTAAAACATATCCAAAAATTACCGAAATCGTGTGATCCTCCGGGGGTCAAATATTCCAAAAACTGATATTTTGCACACACTGGCTTATGAATACTATAGACAAAAACACCCATTGTGCTCGGAAATTAACTGATTCTATATATCATTTTGCTTTTGTATACATGCAGTATAACGTGCTATATAATATTATATGGTTATCTTTATTCCGAAGTGTGGAAAATTTATGCAATAATGAATTTAAGTCTTTTGAGCTAACTAAACTCGTTCAATTAAAACCCAAATTTACTCACTAATTCCTTCAATAATACAGTTAATGCCATCTTTCAAATATAGTATTTACAAAAATAAATTGTCTTTAAAATCTACAAACTAAATGCAACTATCAGTCCTGTCAAATAATGCAATCGGGCTCCGAATTGCCAATGATAATATCTGTTGAATATTCGCGTTTTCATTATATTGTAACTAGTCAACTTTCAAAATTCTATCACTAAAGTCTGATAAGAAATATTTACACCATTTGAAAGAAAACAGGTGATTAATTACGGAAAAAAATATTCCAATCCTCAAGAGTACGGCAAGTAGTAGCAAAAGTCATGCGACTATAATTACTAACTGGCGGTCAGACTTTAATTCTAATCCTTTTTTGTTTCACAAAAATCTGAATGTCTATTTTTACACGACTTCGATACTTTTACCTGAGATACGTTGATACGTACCAGTGAACATACCTTGCCAATGTAATTGTATCAATGTTTACCAATGCCGCCTAATGCTGGTCCTATATTTTTTAGAAATTTTTTGTTTAAAATTTGTGCCTGAATTTTTTTGTAAACTGTTTTTTTGTACTACTGACCCTTTTATTTTCACAGAGTTTGATTTTTTCACACATTTGAGTTCACACAGTTCAAGGTGAAGGACTTATTTTTTCCTGCTGCGCCACAGCGCAGCAGGCTTCTTTAGAATGAGTCTGTCGGTTAATAACGTGTATTTTGGAAGGTTTTGTGTGTGCGTTTGTGTACGTTTTGACCCATGTGATTGTGCGGGTGTATGTGAACGTGAGTGTGCGCGCCATATGTGTCTGTGCTGCTGCTGTGTTGGTATGTGTGGTAGTCTGCGTTTAATTGTTTGATGCCAATACAATATATACGTATAGACATGGCTTTGCTGTTGATAGACTTTGCAAACTTCATTTGCATATTCTACTAAAGAATACTGATCAGACTTGAATTTTTTGTCTCATATGGTTTACAAAGTCTCACAGATTGTTAACATACCTACTGCTCACACCACACACACACACACACTACTGCTATCTCACAGTTTCACACAATACAGAATGTGAAAGTGTGAATGCATAAAGACAGTCTCCGGAGACATATTTATGTCTAAGCCCGTGGACTGACCTTCCAGAGACTAACGTGTCAGCACTCAGCAGAACATTCTATAGGATTCGTATGTTATACGTTTAGAATTTGTCATTACGAGGTTCTAAAAATGCTAATCGGTATGCATAATAAACTGGGTCAGTCTTGGTTTTCCATTGTAAATCAAGACGCCCTTCAGCTAGTCTAGGCCTTATTTGAACACTTTATAAATTTAAAAAATAAAGCTACTGAGTGTTGTCAAAGATCATGTGCATGTTCTCAAGATGTTTTAACCAATTTTAACAAGGTTTTTGTGAAATTAGGTAACTACGAAAATTGCAAATTTAGGCTATCGGTGGCTATAGTTATGTAGGATGTGCTAGCTTTCGTCTTACTGTTATTACCCAATATTGTAGAATTTTTTTTTGAAATTTTATAGCAAAATTATTATTAACATAGTAGTAGTAACTGCTTATTTACACAGGTTGAACGCATTGGCGTGGACCCAATAGTTTAACCCTTTCCTACATGATTTTTTCCAAATTGCACAAAGTCCAAACGTTGGCTGCGATTTGCCGCCACAGACTTTGCCTGCTTCCCAGTGATAACTTTGTGGCAGGACTGTCACGCCTAGCCACTCGGCCTCGGCCACCGGCTCGCTTGACTCGGATACCTAAGAAATTCTCGTGAACTGGTTCTGCGAAACATAAACTTGACAGGTTTCAATAGTATGAGTCAGTGTTAATTGTTGCTCTGAAGCAACATTATGAATGAAAGGGTCAAGACAAGTTTTTTTGCAGCTGCAGAAACACTAATTCAGTGCAGTTTTTAAAACTCAGCTAAGACAACGTTTCAGAATACCGTTTAACGTTAGTCTTCGGAGACTAGTTAGCTGTAGACCCAGTCTTGAGTTTGTCTTGCATTTTTAGCATGCGCAAAAATCACCGGATTTTTTGTAACGATGGTCTTAGCTAGGCAAGTTTTAAACGTCTGACTGCGTTTAGTTGTGACTGCCTTTATGCGTTCCACTGACGGCGTGCGTTCACCGTTTAGAAATTCACTGTCCACAAAGATTTATTATAAAGTTCACCGTTTAGAATATTGAATTTTCAGAACGTTCACAGTTTAGAAAAATGAATTTTCTAAACGTTCACCGTTTAGAAAATTGAATTTTCTAAACTGTGACCAAGACCAAGTCTGTCCGTTATGATTTTTTGCAGCGCAGCAGGTTTCATTTCACAGAGTGATAATATAGGTGTGATATTTCCACGCCCATTTTGCATTGGGCTTTGCTTGTTAATTCAAGCTTTTTATTGTCATTTAAATATATTGCAGACACATTTTACGGTTCATATTTTAACTTCAAAGCTTATTTGCGTATTTAGGACTCCGAATGACTTCTACTAGTTATGGCGCATTTGGCTTAAAACTTTCGAAATTGTTTCTTCAATCAAGTTGTCAAAAGTACACATGTTTGGATCGTCCATATATAAATCGTCCAGTGCTTCTGGAACTTCGTTGTTCTGTATAATTATGTCAGCAGTTTTTTCACTTTCGCGATGTTCTCGTTTGAATTTTCTTGCCGTTGAACTCCAGTATGATGCTATTTGTTGCCACGATAAACTCTCATTTGGAGCAAACACATGTTTTCCAGATATAGGATTTTTTACACTACGCATCAACGCAGCAACGTCTCGGGCATCAAACTTTTTACCACTAGAGTCACCTTCGTTAAACTTATTATTTAAGAACATTCTGACATTATCAGGAAACCTTGTGCGTGCGGGCGGCTTTCGTAGCGCATATCCCATTAGTGGCGGCTCGTACAATAAATCTAAAGTGCATACTTATTTGAAACAATTAAAACTGTTATGTTTGGATTTGCTAAACTGGGACATATGGGACAATGTTTGGACAAAATTTGAGCACGATCGGAGGAGATCGATTTTTTTTGACTGCGAAAGCTTTCCTCGATTTGCACTGAGAACGTGTCTTAAAAGCAACAAAGTAAGACCGCTATTCCACTGCTAAAGACACTCCACTTAAATACATATGAAATGCTCCAAAAAGGTAAAAAATAAGCATATTTATAAAAATAAAACTAGTAGAAAAAACCTGGGCCTTTTCTAACGTTCTATACCTTATTTTCAGCAGTCTTCAACTTTTGTTCAGTCTGAGCCAGTCTAACTTTGGTCAGCTGCAGTTGTTCTTCATAGGGCTTAATGAGTGACTGATAGCGCAGTGGAATGTCGGGGGAGGTGGCGCCGTTGTCTCCAAGATCGCTCGCCGCCCAGTCTGATAGATTCGGATCTAAAACTTAAAATTTATAAAAAAAACAAGAACTTGCTGATTTGGATTAAAAAATATCAACTAAAAACAGAAACCTTTACTTTATAATCTTGATCCCAGATCGTCACTGAACTAAACACGATTATAAAGCGACAACAAAACATCCAACAAAGTTATTCACTGACCTGAGTAGGGATGGAAGTCTCGGTTTTTTTCCGAGACCGAGACCGAGACCACGAAACCGAGACTACCGAGACCGAGACCAAATTCCGAGACCGCCAAAACCGAGACTTTGTGTCATTTTTTGCCATTTTTTCCCTATTGATTTGATGACTTTTTACAAGTTTTTAGGTAAAATTACAAGAAGCTACGTCACGACAATTTTGGTGACATTGCTGGTTCTTTCCCCCGTTTGTGAGGGACTGTGGGACCAAGTCTTCTGGAATATTGTGAAATTTTGACCTCTGTTCTAAAACAGACGCAATATTATGTCCTTGTTCTTGCCAGAAAATAGCAAATTTTGACTCGAATTTAGTTAAAAATAGCTCCGATTGTATTGGAATTACCAATGTTCTGCTAAAATACACCCAAGATAGAAAAGTTTGGCTTAAAAATTAGACCTGTGCGCCGTGACGCTCTTTCATTGTTTGCCTCCGCCGTGACCCCTCCTTGAGTGGGGCCCCCTCAATCCCCTGGGGCTGGGACTATATTTTTTTTGGAAGTAGAGTCTTCCCTTCTCATCCACCGAACTACATGTGTCACCCCATGGTTCAGAGTTTCACAGATTTTTCAACTTTCACAGATCTTTCCTTTTGATTTCTGCTAATATATGTACTAGTTGGAATTCACAGTTAAGTAATGTAAAGCCACCAATTGGCATAAAAAGTTGACCAGCCAAACACTAATATTAAAGAATGAAATATAATAATAATCATACAGACAGACTTGAAAGATAGTATGAAATAAGAAACCTAATCACAAATATACATTTTTGTGTTGTACTGTGTTTACTGATAAACTCCACAATCACAATAAAGTTTTTTTCGGAAAAATTGACAGAATCTCACTGCTTGGTGTGAAATTTTGGTGAATTTAACACTTCCGAGAAAAATTTCTGGCCCAAAATGTAAACCAAAGGGGGGACCACAGGAAAATTTTTCACAGATTTGAAAAACCGAGACCGGGTATAAACCGAGACTTTTCGACTACCGAGACCGAGACCGAGACTGGGCTAGTCTCGGGTTTTGACCGAGACCGAGACCAAGACCGAGACTTCCATCCCTATCTAGGCCTCAGCAAACTTCAGACCAGAAAATCACAGAACTTACGACTAGGCGACGAGCCAGGCAATTTCCAGGACTTGATAACGGAAGACAACAGGCCGTCTTGGCCAGAATGCATTGCTTCTTGGCGCAAATCGTGCAATTGCAACTCGAGCATTTGATTGGCCCGACGCAGTTCAGACCGCTCGCGCTCGCCTGTGTGCAGAGCATCGGCCACCGCTTCCTTCAAAATTCGTTGAAGACTGGCAATCTAAAGCAACACGGAGTGGTGACTAAAAAGTCTTTATGCAGTTAACATTATAGTGGCAGAAAAGTTTAGCGTAACGATACTCAGCAGTTGATCCTTATGGAATTTATTATTACATCCCGAAATTTTTTCTGACTGAAATTTTACACAAGGGTCCCCCCTTTGGTTTTTATTGCCCGACCGAAAAAATTTCCGATACGTCTCCAATTGACCAAATTTCCTCTAAAAATAAAAAATTTCTCAATTTTTTTCATGGGGGCTGGCGCCCCCAGACCCCCGCAACTTTCTAGCTTACTGGTGCTTGGTATTATCTTTCATCAAAGCCTATGCATGTCTACCTATTAGAGTACATTATGCTGCATTTACTTGTGTAATACACTGTATGATACTCTGATGTGACGTTGCCATCTTTTCTTTTAATTTTTCTGTTGGAAAAATACTGATACGTCTTCTGTTGACCAAATTCGGGCTAAAAATTGAAAAATCTTCAGACCCCGGCAAAATGTGGCTTAGTGATCTTGCGTTTGCCATGGGAAGTTAAGTGTTAAAATTACTAAAAAGTGCATTTTAACCCATTGCAAAAAGTCATTCCTCTTTTCTGGCTACGCAACTGACAGTGTGTTTATTTAACAGTGGTTAACAACAATTGATACTACTTCCACTTGACCGAATTCAACCTAAAATTGAAAAACTCACTTTTTTGCATTTCAATCTATCGTTTTGCTAATTGCTGCATAGTGAACGGAGCGGTTTTAAAATAAAACTCTCCACAGCAACAGGGGCGTAGCCAGGGGGGGATGGGGGGAATCCCCCCTCCCGAAACTGTTTCCGACTGAAATTTTACACAAGGGTTGCCCTTTGGTTTTTATGGTCCAACCGGAACAAATTTTCGATACGTCTCCAATTGACCAAATTTGGCCCAAAAATCAAAAAATTCCCTAAATAGGTGTATGGCTTCTGGGGGCTGCCGCCCCCAGACCCCCGCAACTGTGTGTTTTGATAAAACTTGCAGATTTCATAGGATATCCCGGGGTCAAAAACGTAGAAGTGTCTGGCTTCTGGGGGCTGCCTCCCCCAGGCCCCTGCAACTGTGTGTTTTGATGAAAGATACAGATTTTTGAGTATATCCCGGGGCATACATGTAACGGGGTCAAAATTTTGGGGGGGCCTCTCCGGCCAAATTTTAGGAACCCTCCCGGCTCCCACCAGATCGACCAAAAATACCCTAAGTTTTGCAAAATTTTCTAAAAATTTAGAAAAGTGCCATTTTTTTCAAAATTTTGCCCAAATTTTGGGGACCCTCCCCCCCGGGTCCTCGATTTGGGGGGGTCCCCCCCATCCCTCCCCTCATACATGTATGTCCCGGGGTCAAAAGCAGTAAAGGTGTCTGTCTACTGGGGGCTGCCGCCCCCAGGCCCCCGCAACTGTGTGTTTTGATGAAAGATACAGATTTTTGAGTATATCCCGGGGCATACATGTAACGGTGTCAAAATTTTGGGGGGGGGGCCTCTCCGGCCAAATTTTGGGGACCCTCCCGGCTCCCCCCAGATCGACCAAAAATACCCTAAGTTTTGCAAAATTTTCTAAAAATTTAGAAAAGTGCCATTTTTTCAAAATTTTGCCCAAATTTTGGGGACCCTCCCCCCCGGGTCCTCGATTTGGGGGGGTCCCCCCCATCCCCCCTCATACATGTATGTCCCGGGGTCAAAAGCAGTAAAGGTGTCTGTCTTCTGGGGGCTGCCGCCCCCAGACCCCCTCACCAGTAAATTTGTATTGTCTTGTATTTCTAATGACCGTTTGGTGGGGGGGGCGCGCCCCCCCCCCGAAAAAAATTCCTGGATCCGCCACTGATATATATATATATATATATATATATATATATATATATATATTTATTTATTAATTATCCAATTTATGGAAATATGTAATAAAAAAGATAGGACTGTCGAGGGCAGCAAAGTAGTAGTAGTTTTTATCTGTTTACCGACTTTTCGGGCGTCAGCCAATGGCAATACTCATATGTGCAGTCCATAAAGAACCCGAACGACCACACAATTCTAGATTGCGTGAAGTGAGGACGCACTGCTGTAAAACCTAGAGATTCAAAAGCAGCCAATATATATATATATATATATATATATATATATATATATATATATATATATATATACACATATATATATATATATAGTTGAGCTAGCAAGGAATAAAGTAAACCTCAGCTTCATATCTGTCCTGCAAAACTCGAAGCTCATCGTCCTTGCTCTGCTCTAAAATGGCTGCAACGGACTTCACATCGTCTAGTTCCCGCTGCAGAGCTTGGAGTTTTTGTTCGCCACCGGAGCAAGAATCCTCATCAGCAGACATTTACCTGGAGCAAAAGTATGAGAACAGAGTACAAAAAACCATATATAATCGGGGGGGGGGGGGGGAACACGGAGTAAGAGAGGGGTAAAAAAACACGGCTCATTACTCAGCGAACACAAGGGTTACATACTGCAACATACTGCAATAGAAATAGTACGTCATATGCTGTAATTCTATTGCATTAGTCATTACTGAAGTTAAGAATGTATGGCAGACACACAAGCTCAAAGTTGACACCCAAAAAATGGTCAAAAACGTAAGCGTTTTAATAAGTTGCTAAGGTTGTAGCATGAAGCTCTTTTGACACTGACGCTTCATGTTGTGCATAGTAGCATTATTTTATGTGGTCTTTCTTTTGGCATACCTTGCTTTCCGCCACCTTTCTAATAATAATAATGAATTTTGGGTGTGTTTTTTTACCCCTATAGTTTCGACCCAAAACGGGTATAAAAAACACTCTTCAAATTGGCTTTATTTATCACAAGCATGTACTGAGAAGATGGGTAGCGGGCCCAAACTTACTGTATGAAGTACTTCTGTGCCCTCATAATTCCACATAAAAAAATTGGCCCTTGGACTGGTTGTAGTGTGTTGATATGGCCCCTGATGACTGGTCCCTATGTTTAACACGTATTTTAGGTCAATTTTTTAAGACGCATAAATCACACTCATTTTGTGTCAGAAATGTTTTTAGTGATGTAGAATGATTTTTCTGCGACATATTTTTTATCAGGCCCATTGGCAGTGCTAAAATATGCAGTTACACCGTGCAGGTGCAGTAGAATCAGGTCGGATATAACTTGATGCCCATTGTGATTTTGAAAGTTTAGAGCAGTTTAAAAAGCTTAAAAGTTATAAAAAACACGATTTATACTGGAAAAACATTAGAAAAGCGAAGTGCTCGTAAAAAATGACCCGCGTTTTTTCCCCGCAGCCGTGTTTTTTTTGCCCACCTGCGGGGTAAAAAACACGGTTGGAAACCGGTTTGGCACAATATGCGCATGAGGTATATTCGGTTTTACTACACCAATCGATAGCTTTTGCCACAAGCTACATGCTGCCCGATGTTGGCACCATTGCTCAACATCAAACCTATCTGATGTTATGAGCTTAGTTCCCTATGCGTGTTTTTTATTCCCCCCCTGACTATAATTTAGGCTTAATAGCTGGCAGCATTCTCTCAGCTAAACGGGCACAATCTTCCCCAGAAATTTTCGTGTTCCTGAACCTAAGCCGAAGCCTGAGCCTAACCCTAAGCCTGCAGGTTTTCGAAAACCTGAAAACCCTCATCCATCAAATACCGGCTCAAGTTAGATTGGATTTAGGTCGAATGTTAGTATCAAGCATACATGGCCGATGGCCGTCAGTTTTTGCTTGAAATTCGTCCCATTGCGGGTTGCGGCCGGCACACCCGCCCCACACCCCTGCAACTTCGTGCTTTAGTGATCTTGTGTTTGTAATGCGAAAATAGTATTCAAATTTTAAAATGTGCATTTTAACCCATTACATAAATCGAAAAGTCATTCCCCCCCGAAATTTCTTTATGGGTACCGTACGCCACCGCTGAGGTATATAGATGACTGAGACATAGGTGAGCATTTTTGCTTCTAGAACCCCTATTTCATTTTTTGGATTTTCTGTGATACGACCCCCCGAAATCTGAACCCACAGTGAGGGACGTTTTCGCAAATTTTTTCGGAAACCCTTATTTTTCTCGTTCCAAACGTGCTTAAATAGAGTCAAAATAATGTTTACAATTTTTTAGAACCAATACAAAGGCTCTTGGATCCCATTGCGTCAGAAAAAATGGACCAAATTCACGAGAAACGGCCAATTTTTGACCAAATTCAAACTTGGCTTTAATTTAGGCTTGGGCTTAGGCTTAGGCTTAGTATGAGGGTTAGGCTTAGTATCAGGCTTAGGCTTAGGTTCAGGCTTAGGCTCAGGCTTAGGTACTAAAAAATCAAAAATTTCTGGAAAAATCCTGCCAGCTTAGCCTAGAGAATCCGGATCAAGTGCAATTGGGGGGGAAAATAGTGGACCTATTTTTTGGAGTAGAGCACCTTGAGGGAAGCATTTTTTGTAATTGAACCCCTATTCACAAATTTGGATTTTCTGAGCTATGACCCCTTGAAAATTGCATTTTCAGTGTTTTTGGAAGTGAACGTAGCAGTGGCGTATTTAGGGGGGGGGGCTGGGTGGGCTGCAGCCCCCCCCCTTAGCGATTTGAGCCCCCCCCTTAGAGGGTCGCAGCCCCCCCCCCTTTCCGAAACTTCAAAAGCTGACAAAAGTGTTTCTGATACCTCCACAATTGACAAATGCTACCTTCAAAATTTAAAAAATCTCAAGTTTTTTCCATTCTGTTGATGTTTTTTTCGGCTTAGATACCTTTTTTCTTTGTGCATGCCTATATATGTATATGCCAGGTCTATTATCATATTCTGTGCTAATTGATTAATGTCTCACATGTTTGTATAGTTAGATAGGGTAAAAAATACAAAATCAAATACAAAGTATACTATTTTTTGCTTTGCTGCATACATGTTTGTATTTTTTTGTTTGTATTTTTTTGCATACATATTTTTTACGATTTTTTCACTTTTTGTTAATTTTAATTTTTGAAGCATTATTACACCAATCTGCAGTGGCGTAGCCAAAAAAAATTTCGGGGAGGGGGGATGAGTTTTCTTTGTTTTAAAACGTTAAAAATGCATTTAATTGCTATTTTAACGCAAAAAACGACACATATTAGCAATTTTCGGCCAATTTATAGTTTCTGTATAATAAAATTAGCCACAGTCGACCATTTGGAACTTTGAATAATGATCTGCTAACGGCAAGTGTATCCGCGTCTCGTGTGTCAATTTTCAACCCTAAAATTGCAACACACATCAGAAACGGTCGTTCTTGACGACGGATCAGAAAAAGCCACCTGGCAAAAGCATATTGCAACGATAAATCATCGCAAAACCCCAATTTTTGAACGCAGCCATAAAATAGCCTACGCTGGCCCATAGCACAAAAAGATTCACTCCAACTCTTTAGTTTTGGGGTCTTTTACTCTTTAGTAGTTTTCATTGCAATGTCGATGGTTAAAACCTCAAAAAAGCTAAAACTTCTGGGGGCTGCCGCCACCAGACCCCCGCATTGCTAAATGCTAGCTGTAGATCCACTACATTTCTTTATTTCATGTAAAAAGTGCAATTTTCAATGCAATTTCGATGGTTAAAATCTCAAAAAAGCTTCAACTTCTGGGGGCTGCCGCCCCCAGACCCCCGCAAAGTTAAGTGCTTGCTGCAAATTCACTATTGTAGTTTATCGATGGTTACAATAACAAGCTCAAAAAAGGTCCGAGGGTTGCCGTCCCCGCCAGACCCCTTTTGATCGGCGGTGGCTCACAGTTGCTCCGCACCCCCCCCCCCCCCCCGGTCGCAGCCCCCCCCTTTGCGAAATCCTGGATACGCCACTGGAACGTAGACCAAAGTTCGAAGCCAAAAATGGCTATATTCTTTGTTTTTGGATAGTTTTGAGTGCGTTATGATGTTTTAAGGCATCGTCTAGGCTTAGTTGGCAGGATTTTCTAGGCTAAGCTGGCAGGATTTTTCCTGAAAATTTCGTTTTTTTATTGCCTAAGCCTGAACCTAAGCCTAAGCCTGATACTAAGCCTAAGCCCTAAGCCTAAGCCAAAGCCCAAGCCTAAATTAAGGTGGCACTCCTGAAATGTGGGTTTTGGCCATTACTTTGAAAACGCGCAAAAATAAACAGGCATCGTAAGAACAGAAGTTGATCAGAAGTGAATTTCCTTCAATTTGATGTACATATCACATAAAATTTTTTTGAACATTTTTGAGCAAATTTCGTCAAGAAAAATAGGCCCGTATTCACATACTAACACTAACGCTTAAAGTTAGTGTTTACACTAAGTGTTAGCGCTTATAAGCGCTAAGTGTTATTCACATACTTAGTGTTTATTTAAGCGCTTAGCAAACACTAACGCTTACCTTAGCGTTTCAATTTTGTATTCACATACTTAAAATTTGGTGTTTGGCTTAGAATTAAGCGCTCAAGTTTAGGGACCTCGGGAGCTCCCTAAGCGCTAAGCGCTTAGTTAGTGGATGGTTTGGGGAAGGGGTTGGGAGAGTGGGGGAGGTTCTTGGCCGCCATGGGAAGGAAGGGCATGCAGTTTAGGATATATTAGTGACATTTTCCGACCAATTAGATCCATTTTGCTCGTTTAATCGCCAAAAATAAAAAAATGCACTTTGTTGTCCAAATTCGTTTTTTTACATTTTTGAGTAGAGCATCTTAATCGAAGTAATTTTTCTTCAAGAACTTCTATTTGAAAATTTATATTTTTCACAATATGCCCCCTGAAACATGTAGAGCTGATTTTGCATTTTTCAGGAATCCACCTGCTGAAAACATTTTTTACAAATGTATAGTTCGAGAAAAATATATATTATTACTAAGAAATAGTAATTTAAATAAATCTATAATCAGATTTATAAATACCAAATGGAAATGCCGATAAATAACGAATTCCGGATCCACATCAAGCAGGGAGCGCACTCCAAGCCAAAGCCAAAACTAAGCACAAAAGTTGCTAAACGCTAAGTTTAGTATAACACTAATTTTTAAGCGTTTATTTTGTGAATAACAGTTTAGTACAAACTAAGCGCTAACACTTAGCAAACGCTTAGCGTTAGTATGTGAATAACTCTTAGGCCCGTATTCACATACTAAGTGTAACGCTTAAACTTAGTGTTTACACTTAGTGTTAGCGCTTATAAGCGCTAAGTGTTATTCACATACTTAGTGTTTATTTAAGCGCTTAGCAAACACTAACGCTTAACTTAGCGTTTCAATTTTGTATTCACATACTTAAAATTTAGTGTTTGGCTTAGAATTAAGCGCTTAAGTTTAGGGACCTCGGGAGCTCCCTAAGCGCTAAGCGCTTAGTTAGTGGATGGTGTGGGGTAGGGGTGGGGAGAGTGGGGGAGGTTCTTGGCCGCCATGGGAATGAAGGGCATGCAATTTAGGATATATTAGTACCATTTTCCGACCAATTCGATCCATTTTGCTCGTTTAATCGCCAAAAATAAAAAATGCACTTTGTTGTCCAAATTCGTTTTTTTACATTTTTGAGTAGAGCATCTTAATCGAAGTAATTTTTCTTCAAGAACTTCTATTTGAAAATTTATATTTTTCACGATATGCCCCCTGAAACATGTAGAGCTGATTTTGCATTTCTCAGGAATCCACCTGCTGAAAATATTTTTTACAAATTTATAGTTCGAGAAAAATATATATTATTAATAAGAAATAGTAATTTAAATAAATCTATAATCGGATTTATAAATACCAAATGGAAATGCCGATAAATAACGAATTCCGGATCCACATCAAGCAGGGAGCGCACTCCAAGCCAAAGCCAAAACTAAGCACAAAAGTTGCTAAACGCTAAGTTTAGTATAACACTAATTTTTAAGCGTTTATTTTGTGAATAACAGTTTAGTACAAATTAAGCGCTAACACTTAGCAAACGCTTAGCGTTAGTATGTGAATAACTCTTAGTATGTGAATACGGGCCTTAGTATGTGAATTCGGGCCATAGATTTCCACGGAAATGGCTTTACAAGCCAGTGCATTTACACGTTATGTAATTAATTTGAAAGGCTGAAAAACACTAGCAGTTGTGTTTTACTGAAACGTAATTAAAAATTTTTGGTGTTTTATTATTGAGTGTGGTATAATTTTTTCGTGAACAAACGCAATACTTTCTGCATGAGACAGAAATATAGTGCGTGTGAATACAAACGCAAATTTTCGGCTTGCGATTTAAAAAAATTGGCTCAACGAAAAAAGTTAAAATTTGGCACATAAATGCGCCTTGTCATTTTCGAGCGGTAGCAAAATTTGATTTTTGGCAAATCAATAGTATCTGAAAAATTTCGCGAAATTTATGTTTTTCAAAAATCGCGATTTTAGTGTTTTCCGATATATCAATCATATTCATCAAAAATGACTTTTTGCGACCGCTCGATCACGTTGAGGCGAGCAAAATGAGCTATTGATTGTGCAACAGCTACTTACTTGCGACGAGGAATCGCAAGCCGAATTTCCACTCAAGTTTGATCTACAGTGAATGCTAATTTGTATCAATCAACTTAATTTTTTGTATTTAGGCATACTTTTACACCAGCTTGCAATTTCGCATCTAAAATTGGCCCCAAACTGCCGTTTTTTGAAAAGTCACATTTCAGGAGCGCCACCTTAAGGTGGTACTAACGAATGTGCAGTTTTTTTAAACTTTTGAAAAAATTTAGTTGATTCAAACGACATTTTCTCGAGAATAAAGTCAGCAATGAATTAATTTGTATTTTTATAATGACGAATGAAGTTAGCGGGATCATGTGAAAATTTTTTAGGAGCAAGCCAAGCCAACAAGCCAAACTACACAACAGGAGAATAGAAATTTAACAGTTCTGGTCACTTTTCTAAGCGCATGCAAAACGCATAAACACAAAAATGAACATGAATAAACTTTTGCAAATTTTCTAGACCCAAAATGAAAATTTTTTAAATTGCTTTCGTTTTTGCGTAGATATAGAACCTGAAAGTTGCGTGTGAATAGACACTTTTGACTTTGAAAGCTTATATTTTGTTTAATAATTGACGAATCATAAAATCGTGCATTTTGGGTCTTGATAATTTATTTTTAAATATTTATGCCATTTTTCGCATGTTTTTATTGCTTAAACTCTTCAAAAAGTGGCCAGATTTGAAAGTGCTCAAGAAAGCCAAATTGGTCCACTTTTAACACGTGCCATACAAATCATATTTATAGTTGTGCTATGAAACTTTGCGTAAATATAGAAAAAAATTAGCGCTTTCGAACGGTATAAAGAATGTGCTCTTATGTTAATTATTTATTGAATACCATCCTGTTGAAAAACACTGCACATTCGTTAGTACCACCTTAAGGGGGCGCTCCGGGAATCGGGGGTTACATCGAAAACTAGCAAAAACATTGGCAAATGTCAAACTTTACTATACATATATGTACTATGGCACAAAAGAACACTGGAGGCAAAATTTCAAATCACGTGATCATGTCACGTGACTCCCAGAGCACCAAACGTGAGTGGATTTTCGGCAAACGATAACTCTGCTTATACTTTGCGTATAGTCACACTTTATATACCAAAATGTAGCTTATTTACTTCTCTAGTTGAACATTATTTTGGTTTTTAACATTTATGTCGGATTTGGATAAAAAATGTCATTATGTGTTTTCGAAGTCGAACTCTGAGCAATAAAATTCATATAAAAAAATTTCTAAGCTTTATTTTAAAAAACTAAAAAATTGTTCAACTGCGCAGAGCCGAAGGCTATAATTGTGCAAAATTTTGTAGAAAAATGTCCTACCAGCATTTTATTATCTAATGCTGAAAAATTGGTTTTGTATTCACACAGCCTATATTTGAGTCTGCTGCTTCTGAAAATGGTTTCTTGTGCAATTTTTTTGCACAGAACGCAATAAAATTGTTTTAATTTTCCATTACGACTAATAAAATCTACGTATCGTCTGTTTGCAAAACCTCAAAAAGCGTTGATGCACTGGCTTACTTGCTGAATTTGTGTAAAAGTTGAATAAAATCAGTAAATTGTCCAATTTTTTCCAAATTTTTTGCTATGGAGATATGCACGTCAAAACATCAGAAATAGTATTTTGGGCAACTTTCCTTCAAGAATGATAGGTCATTTTGGCTGTTTTTAAAAAATACGGCCCAAATCCTTGATTCCCGGAGCGCCCCCTTAAGGCCAAGTTTGAATTTGGTCAAAAATTGGACGTTGTTGAAGAGTTGGAAGTTGGAAGAGTTAAACCAAATAAATTTAAATCAATTGCTGCGTAGATCGCGCGTGTAAGATAGGTCTATTATGCTCTCTTGAAATTCCTTTTTGTAACTTGACTTTAATGTTCTATGTATATTTGTGACCATGTGGTTTTGTTATTTTTCCTGATTTATTTCTTTCTTCTGTCAATGCCAGGTTTGCCTTTCAGTTTCTGTCTGTCCTGTTTTGTTACTCTGGCCCGTGATCTTATTATTATGTTTTATTTTTACAGTACTGTGCAAAAAAAAGTTCCCTCTTCGTCGGCGTACGACGAGCTTCGTCGTTCGCGAAAAGTGACGAACGTTGGCCAGAAAGTGACGAAGCAAAATTTTTGTGTTTATTGCATGCGGAAGTCTATTAGAGTGCCCTGAAGCTAAAAATTATGATTGACACAATTTGTCAACGTCAAATCGCTTCGTCGACAAAAAGTGACGAACCTTTGCGAAAAGTGACGAACGTTGGCCGTAAAGTGACGAAGCAAAATTTTTGTGTTTATTGCATGCGGAAGTCTATTAGAGTGCCCTGAAGCTAAAAATCATGATTGGCACAATTTGTCAACGTCAAATCGCTTCGTCGGCAAAAGGTGACGAACCTTCGCGAAAAGTGACGAACGTTGGCCGGAAAGTGACGAAGCAAATTTTTTGTGTTTACTGCGTGCGGAAGTCTATTATAGTGCCCTGAAGCTAAAAATCATGTTTTACACAATTTGTCAACGTCAAAACGCTTCGTCGGCAAAAGGTGACGAACCTTCGCGAAAAGTGACGAACGGTGGCCGGAAAGTGACGAAGCAAAATTTTTGTGTTTATTGCATGCGGAAGTCTTAGGCCGTGTTTTCATTGAGCTTTTTTTCAGCTGCTCGAGCAGCTGAAAAAAGCTGCAGCTTTTTTCCAGCTGCTCGAGCAGCTGAAAAAATGCGGATAAGTATGGCGGTCACTATAGACTAGCTGCTCCGTTGTCATGACAACGCTGCAGTTCCAGCTTTTTTCCAGCTGCTCCAGCTTTTTTCCAGCTGCTCCAGCTTTTTTTCAGCTGCTCGAGCAGCTGAAAAAAAGCCGGAAATGGCGAAAAAAAGCTGCAGCTTTTTTTCAGTTGCTCGAGCAGCTGAAAAAAAAGCTCAATGTAAACACGGCTTTAGAGTGCCCCAGCGCAGCTTGCCGCAAGCAAAACGCAATGTCTGAACAGACGCAGCGTTTTTAGTGCGGAATGCCTGCGTCTTGAATTTGCCGCAGCGTTTTAAACGCCTGACTGCAATTCGACCTGCGATTTCATTGCGTTTTGATGCTACGTTTGTGTTGGTTTAAGGTGGTACTAACGAATGTGCAGTGGTTTTTAAATTTTTGAAAAAAATTAGTTGATTCAAACTGTATTTTTTGAAAATAACGTCTGTAAAAAATTGATTCATATGCACAAAATGACAAATGAAGTAAGCGGCATCATGTGAAAAATTTTTTGGAGCAAGCCAAGCCAACAAGCCAAACTACACAACAGGAGAATGGAATTTTAACAGTTTTGGCCACTTTTCTTAGCGCATGCGCAACGCATAAACACAAAAATAAATATGAATAAACTTTAGCAAATTTTCTAGACCCAAAATGAATATTTTTTCAATTGCTTTTATTTTTGCGCAGATATGGAACCCGAAAGTTGAGTGTGAATAGACACTTTTTACTTTGAAACCGTATATTTTATTATATAATTGACAAATCATAAAATCGTTCATTTTGGGTCTAGATAATTCACTTTTAAATATTTGTGTCATTTTTCGCATTTTTTTATTCTTTAAACTCGTCAAAAAGTGGCCAGATTTGAAAGCGCTCAAAAAAGCCAAATTGGTATACTTTTAACACGTTCCATACAAATAATCTTTACAGTTGTACAATAAAACTTTGCTTAAATGTAGAAGGAAAGTAGCGCTTTCTAACGCTATAAAAACTATGATATAAAGTTAATTAATTATTGAATACTATCCTGTTGAAAAACACTGCACATTCGTTACTACCACCTTAAACAATTTTTGCTTAGCACTTTGTCATTTTTTTGAAACAGTGAAGACGCAGCAAACTGACTGTGAGACGCACTAAAGGCCGATTCACACGCTGCGATTTTACTGCGATTCTGCCGCAGCGTTTTTGCCGCTGCGGCAAAACGCAGCTTGCCGCAAGCAAAACGCAATGTCTGAACAGACGCAGCGTTTTTAGTGCGGAATGCCTGCGTCTTGAATTTGCCGCAGCGTTTTAAACGCCAGACTGCAATTCGACCTGCGATTTCATTGCGTTTTGATGCTACGTTTGTGTTGGTTTAAACAATTTTTGCTTAGCACTTTGTCAATTTTTTGAAACAGTGAAGACGCAGCAAACTGACTTGCGAGACGCAATAAGTCCGCAAAGCTTGTTCAGACGGTGCGTTTCGCTTGCGACACCCTGCGGCTTGCGTTTTGCGTCAAAATCGCAGCGGCAAAAACGCACCGTGTGAATCGGCCTTAAGGCCGCAAAACTTGTTCAGACGGTGCGTTTCGCTTGCGACACCCTGCGGCTTATGTTTTGCGTCAAAATCGCAGCGGCAAAAACGCACCGTGTGAATCGGCCTTTACAGGAAGGAAACAATATCGCGTGAATAGAATATTGGCTTGGCTTCAATGCGCTACTGACCGAAAAACGAGCGTTTCCGAAGAGTGAAGACTCCCCCAAACCCAAAATTTACCAGTCACAGTGATATCAAATCAAATCATTCCTCAACTGCACTTGATCGTCAAATCAATTAAGTTTATTGGACCAAAATTACATTTAAGGCTACGTTATATACAATGTAATACAACATAGATACTACATACACAGGAAAACCATTTGTTCAAAACTAGTCCAAAACTAGTTCAAAACGCTGACAATTTTGGACTAGTTTTGAACATGCCCATTTTGTTCAAAACTAGTTCAAAAGTTTTTGAACTAGTTTTGAACAAATCCAGAAGCCAGCGTGCAGATTTTGGACTAGTTTTGAACGTTCAAAACGAGTTCAAATTTAGTCTAAAAAGTTTTGGACTACTTTTGAAACAGAACATCCAAAACTAGTTTAAAAAACATTCAAAACCAGTTCAAAACAAGTCCAAAACGAGTTCAAAATTAGTCAGCGTGTGTCTAAAACGCGTCCAAAACTAGTTTAAAACTAGTTCAAATTTCGTTCAAAAGGAGTTCAAATTACATTCAAACTTGCGCTGGAAATGTTTTGGACTCGTTTTAGACTAGTTTTGAACGAGTCCAAAACTAGTTTAAAAACGTTCAAAACCAGTTCAAAAATATTCAAAAAACGTCTAAAAAACATTCAAAACTAGTCCAAAGTTGCTTGTTCAAATCCAGTTCAAAATTTTTTGAACTGGTTTTGAACAGTTTTTAAACCCGTTTTGAACGCAAAATCCGTCCTGTGATAGTAGGGTCCAGAAAGGCATCAGCCTTTTCAGCTATGTTTGTAGCTGTAGCCCCGTGCTTCAAATTTCGACCTCCGAAAACACTGAAAATTTTATTTTGAATGGAGTCTCAATTATGTATAATGAAATGCTTCGCTCAAGCTCAAGGGGCTGTACTCCAAAAAATAGGTCACCTATCCCCCCACAACCGCACTTGATCCGGTTCTTGAAACAAGATGCTTCTCCAAGTTTTCTTAAAGATCAGTTATCTCCCGCCACATTGCATTTTGCTTTTAACCCAAAAGTTGACAAAATAGCGAGGAAGTAAATAAATAATGACCCGATTGTTCACATGCATTATGTATATATATCATCACAAAGCCTACATGATTGTTGTGTTGTGTTTTTATGTTAATAAAAATATTGAATGCCGTAATGGGCGTTAAAGGTTTGTGGCCATTGTTGGAAACTGTTGCACAACCAGTTACGCTGGAATCGTTGGAAGGAAAAATTTTAGCTGTGGGTGAGTTTTTGAATCATTACACGATAATATATACTTCAGTGTAGTGCGTTTTGATTACAATCCTGTATCTCATTTATATTTTTCCATATACATAGTTTATCAATCCCTGGCTTCTTGCAGTCTTCACGGTGGCAGAAAAGTAAAGCGACCGCGTGACACCTGCCTTATAAAGAAGTGACAAAGTGACTGTAATATTAGATACGCCTTGCACCTCAGGCGCCAGGTCAGACTGAACCGGGGGGGGGGGGTTATTTTTGATTCTAATTTGCTTCCTACCCCATTTTTTAATAAAAATATGAAACCCCCATCGTCAGCCATGCCCGTAATCTGATATCTAGCTCCCAAAATGGCGCCCAGTTCTGGCACGCAGTATATAGTGCATGGCTGTAGTGAAACTTAGAAATGTTACTATTGTCTATTAGGCCATTCAAAGTGATATATTTACCGTTGCTAATGATTTTCAATGTTATTGTTAATGACTTCAGACGCATCATTTTGGATCCATCAAGCCCTGCGCGGGGGCCAAGGGGGCGATGTTCGAAGTCCACATCTTGTGACACTGCTTAATCGAATTGCCAAGTTGCTCTTTTACCGAGTAAAACCTATTCTGGTTTTTGATGGTCCAGGAGTTCCGCAGCTGAAAAAGAAATTGCTGGTTAGTGGTTTGTGATGATATTTTATATTATATATATATATATATATATATATATATATATATATAATATATTATATATATATATATATAATCTTGTAATATTAATTATTGTCTCAAATCAATGCAGTTAAAATTTTTATTGTGTAAGACTGAATATTTGACGTTTTTACGAACTATAAACTTCTTGATGCCTTTTTTGAATTAAAATTATATGTACTATGATTACGTATTATGTATTAGAATTATATACAGATTATATGTACTATGTACATGAGGTATGGGAAAGCCGCACGTCTTCTCCCCAGATTTAAGACTGTGGGCCAAGCCTTTTTTCACCGTATAGAAAAATGATTCCAGTCTGCGAAACTGAAAATTTGCCCTTGATGGCTGTGAAACGCGCAGAAAGCGGACATCAGTTTTACACGACAATATGATAAGTTATATGTGTGTTTTTGTGAGTGTGTGTGCTGCTCTTAGGGTAAACGAAAATTGAAGCAAGAGATGGCAAACCAGCGATTGAACAAAATTCAGCGAAAAATTCTCATTAATCACGCCAAACGTCAAGCTTTGTTCGGATACAGTTCAGGTGCGTGTAGTAGTTTATAATATATATTTGCAAACAGTTTAAATCAGATTACTTTAATGTACAGGAAAAATAGCTACGAAATTGTATTAATATATTTTAGATTTCGCCTTGGTAATCAAAGTAGGTATTCTTTCGTTTTTATTGAATGGTTCCATCCACGGGTGGGCTCTTTTATAAGACAATTTAAACTTTTTAAACTGAGTATCATATGTTTATTTCTAGTACTATGCATAGATGCACATAGAGGGGATCGACCCCCCCCCTGAGGGGGGTCGGCACGGCACGGTGCACCTCCCCTCAGACACCAGGCACCCCGCTCAACCCCGCACTGATTGCCGAAAAAATGTACCAAAATTCAGTAGAAAATCGAAAAATTCCGGCTGCAGCCACAGTTGCCCCTAAAATGAGTAAAAAATCGAAAAATTGCAAAATTTTTCCGTCCGGTGTTCTCAGTAAATCAAACCAAAATCAAGACCACCCCCCTATCCGCCGGGGGTCGGGCACCCCCTCCCTTCGTCACCGATTGCTCCCGTGCATATCTGGTACAATTTATTGTCTGTGTTGACCCGTGTTTGTTGAAGTAGTTTGACTGTTCAGCCGCCAGCAAGGATGTGGCCAGTGGCTCTAAGGTCGCGTCTGAGGGTGACCCGTTTTGCATAGATCAGCCGTCGTGCTCAAATGTGTGAGTTATCGCGTTGACGACTTTTACGTACTTATATATAAACTGACGTATTTGCCGCTTACAATAAATTAACTAAATGAATATTTTACCGCAAGAACGGATCCGCCTATGCTGTCTTTGGTTGTTAACTACGAATTTTTCCGTTGTATAAACTTTTTTAACTTTAATTTCAATCCCCTGCAGATCTTATTTACCAGAATCGCTGATAAATTCATGATAGTGTTCTATGCCTATGATACTGCACCATACTATTTTGTACTTGTCTCACGTTGGAGTATTGATAAACGACCCATTGGTTGTGTGTAGTACTTTCTTGATAGTGTTGTATTATAGATTTTGATTTAGCCATCTGCTAGCTGCGAGCAGCTCTGGCAGCGAGGATGAATGTTGGGAAGTGGCGGACGACAGTGCTGATGAAACAGATGTGTGTTATTTTTGTGCTTCTTTTAAAATAACGCTGTTTGTGCTTATTGTTAACGGCTTTTAAGCGTTGAATTCATGCTAGTTAAGTAATTGGCAGATGCCGAAAATACCGTAGAGAAACTTGCATGCAGACATGCAAAAAAATGGACATTCCACAGGAAAAATATAGCTGGTTGTACGTTTTTAAATATTAGTTTTTAAGGGAAGCAATAAGCATTAATGGGAAAATATAAGAACTAGGTCGTACCGTTAAATGTGCGAATATTAGTTTAGTTTTCACCGGACGTACGGCCAATTAGTATTATGTATGAGAATCGACCGAAACTGATGACATGATTGCGAAAATTTAACGACATTAAACAGCAATTTAGTACATAACTTAGCGACAATAACTTTTTTTAGCCTTTTCTGTGATGGGCCAAACAGTCGTTCAAACGGCGATCAGTTGTAATAAAATACATTTTTGTTTTTAGGTCACCTTTATGTATGACATAAATTCGGAGGAGTTCCATAATTTGCCATTGGACACACAACGAGCACATCTGATCGACTTGCGAGAATCGCTTTTTGATAGACGATTGAAAACAACAGACGATCTGCCTGAAGTGAGCAAAATTAATTAGTAAAACTGAAAGCATTATGTGCTTAACCGTCCGTGAAGTATTAGGTAGCCATATATTATGGATTTCACATGTAATTATCAACTCTAATAACAATTTTTTGCAGGTAGCGCCATTAGAATTCACATATACAGATTGCAATATTCTTGACCGTCTTCGCTTCGAATATTATTATTTTCTTACCGTGTATTTTGTAAAATCCTTCTAATTTCTTCTTATAAGTTTCAGTTCACTAATACTTTACATAATAAAAGCTTCTTATTTGGAAGTTTGAAACTTTTAGCATAGATAACTGACATTGTGAACTTTATTCATACTTTTTTCAGTTTTAGACATCAGAAGAATATTCCTCCTTCCAGCTGCAACGGCTGTTGAATAGAAGGAAAGTAACTTCAGAATTGGATAAAGTTCAGAAAGGAATCACTACGCGAAGAGCAGCGTCTGTATTTCTAAATACTAGCTCAAATACTCCTGATATAAATGTTTATTTCGCTCCTGGCGGAGCTCATGTACTTTTGAAAGAAATTTCGGCAGGAGTACAGAAGTCAGAGCCTGAAGAGTCGCAATCTGTAACCAAATCTGAAAGCAATGAGTCTTCGCAGGAACCACAGAAAGTTACCACTATAGATGTTCCAGGATCGAATGCATCCTTATCAAGAGTACGAGACTCTGTTGTGGAAGCTTCAGACTCGGAGGCCGTTCTTTCAAGTGAAGTAAAAGAAGCAAGTCAAGTAGAGGATGCATCGAGAGTTCAGCAGGCAGAAGCAGGGTCTCCGAAGCCAGAAGCTGTGGACCTGCCAGCGGCTGTGAAAGAATGTGGAGTAAATAGAACAGAGTCGGAATCGAGCGTTCCTAAATCAGTGACGGGTGCAGATTGTTCTGCAAATTGTACAGATTTAGAAAAAACTATGTCTACTGATTGTGCTGATTCGTCGAAGGGTACTAATGCAGAGAAAACTGTCAGTGAAAAGTCGAAAATTGATACTGCGGTAAAATCGAATGAAATTCTCGTCGATATTTCCACTGAAGAATTAACGGACACAGAAATATTGTCCGTAGCAACAACAACGAAAGGAGTACAGGATACTGTTGACGCGTCTCTGGCTGACGTGTCGGATATAAACTCGGAGAATCTTGACTCAGCAACGCATCCTAAAACATCTGCAAATTCTGAAAACGAGCACGTTCCCAATCTCGATAGAAAAACTGATCTGAAGACAACTCGAGTTGATATTTTAACTCAGTTGCGACAGAAAGTGGATGCTAAAAAGGCGGCTGAGGAAATACCATTAAATGGCACTGCAATAACCAAAGCAGAAGCGCAAGAAATCGGTAAGAACATTGAGTGTTTGCGGTGGACGACATTGTTACTATTGTTATAACCTCAGTTCAAGTTGAAATTAGTCTAAAGACCTGTGATATATGTGTAACTTTTTGTAATCAGGTTTATAACATAATGCTGTCATTTATGTTCCGCTAAGGCTATACTTAATGGCATGTAAATAACATGTAAATTTGGATTCGTTCAGTCATTAGTCCTTTAGGCAGGCTATAGTGATCTTTTTATTTTTGAAAAACCTTATTTAGTGTGCACAAAAAATCAGTTCGTCTTCTGGCGTTGCAGCTAATAAAGTCGTTCAGGAATACTTGTGCTAAATTAATAACCGACAGCGTGCGTAATCTATAAAGATTTTACTTTAAAAATTTCTCAAATTGAGCATGCGAATAAAATTAAGAACATTCCTTCAACATCTGAGTGTGTTTGCTTACAGAGTCTCATTGCACATGAGCACAGAGTACGTCTGTTTTCAGAAGCTAGACTCATGAAAAAATGCGAAATTTTAATCACATTTTAAAGCTTTTGTTTGAATTAATAATAATATCGTGATCAAGAGTACATTGTAACATTTCAATCTTGTATAAGATTAAAACACTATATATTATGTACTCTTGCCGTAATTCAGCATATTTTATTATATAGGTCTCGGGTCAGTGGAATCATTCGAAATCGATTGCATGCGTGTTACACAGTTATGTTTTTGTAACATAGCCGTCGAACTGTGTTAAGAACAGAAGTGGTATATACCCTTTTTAATTGGTAGATCATTATGAATCATTTTCCGAACCACAACAACAAATGACAAGTCTGTGATTTTCTAGCCATGATCAGTCCCGACCATGAAGGCAGCAGTGATTCGGAGTCTTTTGTTGAAGTCGCGGATGCTGTGATAATTCCTGACGAGATCAACCTTAGCACGGCGCCGTCAATTAATTTGGTAAGTGTGACAACTGACAGATGGCTGAATATACTTGCAGATCCTTTAACTAGACTAGTCGTAGCTCACCTGATGCCCTGTGCTGAACTGAGCTGGACCTCAGCTCACCAATTACTGTTATAATTTGTATACTCAGTGGATTAACCCATAGCTAATTACGTCCCGTCGCCGCATCCGCCAGTCAGATGTTTTGTATTCTGTTAACAGTTTTTTTATGAAATGGGCACATTCATGACACTATTAGTTTCATTCATATAATGTGCTGCCTTTCATACTGATACGGCGCGTAGTGTGTCCTCCACGGGCGTGATGATGTATGGCGATGTATGCTGATTTTTATTCTTTTCAGAAAACACAAGTGTGCGCGTATATGTGTGTGTGTGATTTCGGAATGTGCAAAATTTGCGTTTTTATTGGTTACTTTAAAAACGCGCCAACTGCTGATTGGTCGTTTTTGAAACTAAAAAGTCGGTGTCTTCGGAATTGCACCATTTGATTGAACATGGATCAGCGCCGGCCCCGCAGGACCGGCGCGGGCGCCTTACCGGGGGCGAAAAACTCACCTTATTCTACTTACTACTCACTTTAAGAATTCCGAAAATTATATTTTGCAAAGTTTACCTAAAAAAATTAGTATAACTTGATGCCTAAGCGATTGAATTTAAAACTTTAATTGTTACATTTCGCCAGGCTCCCAGGGATTACAAAATATTTAAAATGGCCTGGTAGTTGGCTTTGTGAAATTTATTTTTTCTATTTCAGACGGATCAGTTGGAGGAAGCACTGTTGGTAAACTTGAACGAGGAAGATTCTTTATTGAGAAAGCAAGCGCGCACGGAAGAGGCTGTGAGCAAGACTATCACTGACCAAATTTATAAGGAATGCCAGGTACAGGGTAATCTATTATGCATACTTTTTAATATAACTTTGTTGAAAATGAATCGATTGTGTCATCCTCTTTTTGTCAGTCAGGGTTTATTTCTGCACCGAATCAAACGTATTAGTTTCGTTCTAGTGTGAGACCTAACAGTAGACAGTTCTAGTAAGACCTACAAACTTAAAAAATGAGTCAGCGGCATAATTTTTTTCAAACGCATTCTATTTACATCGATTCTAGCATTCATATTCAACATAGCACTTTTAAACTATAATCGGAGTATTTGCTTGAGACTACATTACAGTATATAGATACACACGCTGTTATAGCAGGTTTTTTTTGTATTAAACGTAAAAATAGTATTCTTAACATGATTTTTAACTCAGCAGGCGTGAATTAAATTTTATTGAATTACGAAAGAATATAGGCCTGGGTCTTGAAACCCGATTGGCATGAAAATCGAAAAATGTATCCAATTAAATTGCAGCGTGTGATCCATTGATTTTTCCATTCCAGCATCTTCTGAATCACCTGGGCATTCCATACGTTGTCAGTCCGGGAGAAGCCGAAGCCCAGTGTGCCTTTTTGGACCAGGCAAATCTGACCGGCGGCACGGTCACAGAGGACTCGGATATTTGGCTGTTCGGTGGCCGACGGGTCTACAGGCATATGTTTAGCAGGGAGAAGCACGTGCATATGTATGGCGTGGACGGATGCGAACGGATTTTAAGTAGGTGCAGACTTTACTTAGTGCCCCCCCCCCACAGTCAGTGTCAGTTGCTTCACATTTCGTTGTTTTTAACGCTAGCCGTTTAGCAACGATGACCAGTCTGACCGTCGTAGTTGGGATGGACTTGTGATGTGTGAGCAACTCTGTGAGCGGATGGTAAAATAAGTAGATGCAGGCAGGATCATACATGGGGCGGGGGGTGTCACCCCCCCCCCCCCCGCCCCCGAAGGTAACTGCACGCCCCCCAAATGGGTGCTTCCTGCCTTCAACCCCCCCAGAATGTGTAAAAAGGAGCTCACGACAGTAAACCGGTGAAAAATGTTCACCCCGCCTTGGCTCACTCCTCGCCCACTATTGGCTACCTGCCAGTGTTTGTGAATGGCCGATTAGAATTAACCGGCCGGCCCCATTCGACCGATTGACCAAATTAGGTCGGCATAACAGTGTGGCAGCGAGAGGCGGAGTTCAACCGAAATGACACTCTGGATCTGGATGAATTAGTATTTTCTAAAATTTCTGCCGGACTGGCCGCTGTCCCGTATACGGACAGGGCAGGGCTATATATACCTGACCAGTGCCCACAAGTAGAGTTCCTTCGCGGGCCGGTGGCGGGCCGCGGGCCGGGCCCGGGCCGGGCCGCCCCGGCCCAGCCCGGCCCGGTTTTTTGAGGTGTCGGGTCGGCCCGGCCCGGCCCGCCAAAATTTTCGGCCCACGGCCCGCCACCGGCCCGGCGGGCCGCGGGCCGACCAGTAATAAAACTGGAAATTTCACAAAATTGCACGAAAAATGGTCAAAAAGGCTAAAAATTGTATAAATAGTCTAACACTATCTAACAAAATGGTTTTTCCCTGAGCCTACCTATGTAGTTTTTTCAAGAAATTTAAAATTGTTAATGTTAACACATGTATGACCACACATGTAGTTGAGTGGGAATGGGGGGGGGAAGACCCATCTCCAAAATTTGGTGCAGAGGAGAGAGAGAGAGGGGTCCCCCCAAGAGTAAAACAGGGGAGAAGGTTCCGGCGTGAGCAAAACTTCCACCCAAAATTTACCACCCAACAAGGGGGTTAAATAAATATCTACTCTGCCGCATTCTCTCTCATATGAGTGTTTATGTGTTCGAATTAGCTTATAGTCGTGTTTTTTGAAAGTTTTGGCTTTTTTGGAAAAATTTGGCATTTTTTAAACTTGGCCCGGCCCGCGTCCCGGCCCACCACCGGCCCGGCCCGGCCCGCGAGCACAGAGGTCGGCCCGGCCCGGGCCCGGCCCGCAAAATTTCCTTAAGGAAGGAACTCCACCCACAAGAACTCAGTTGGGGCGACGTACTATTGTTACAGTTACTTATTGTTGCAAATTTGTTTTAAAATGAAGTTTACTTTGCTGTATGAAAATATTTCTAACTAAATTGTTAGCATTTTGCGGAGGTTTTCTTGTTTTTTTGATGTTTCAAAAAATGTTACAACAAGTCATAGATTTGCTTTCGAACGTTAGTAAAATATTTTTGTTCAGATTTATCCCGCTACAAGCTGATCCTTCTGGCCATGCTGGTTGGCTGCGACTACACCGAAGGAGTACAGGGAGTCGGCCCGGTGACTGGGCTGGAAATATTGACAGAATTTTTGCAGCCTGAGGATTGTGCTTTGAAGCCATTAATTCGATTCAGGTTAGTTGAGTCAACATGGGCTGTGTATTGAATGAAAGAGAATGTTCTAGTTTAGAAAGAAAGAATTGGAGGCGTCAGGAATATAAACCAGGGCGCTCGCGTCGGTGTCGAGAATGCTAACCACTACACCGCAGCCCTCAAGTTTGGTAGGCCCTATTTCTCGTTTAATACAACATATCTCCCCTTTGAGCATCGTTGCGACCGTGCAACGATAATAGGTCGACACCCATGGCTCACGAGCGGAGCACGTCCACACGTAGGCCTCAAGCCTACTTCAGTCACTCCACATTCAGGGTTTTCTGGCTTACCCGCACCCAATAAATGACTCATGATCGACCCAGAACCAATCAGAACCAAATTCAAAGGTGTTAAGGTCGAATATTTTTCGGATATCGTCGAAGGGGGGTAGGGGGTTTGCTATGCTACCCAGAATTTTTCATCCGAGGTTGGGCAAAACACTGGACTGTCCGCGGCCCTGATTTTATAGCCAGTTTGGTTGGACCTTACTGTAATACGTTACAATGTGCACAGACAGATGTACATGGAGACGGCGAGCCCTTTGCCCAGATTTGAGAGTCAGGGACAAGCCCTCAGATTCGACCCATTGGGACATAATGCCCCGCAACTTGGGGCTGAAAAGAGATGCCCGAAAGCTCGAAAATTGCCCAATATTTCTGTAAAATGCTTCAAAATTGACCAAAAAGCCAGAAAATCGCTAAAAGGATCTGAATTTTGCAAAAAAATTCCATTTTCAAGTAACTTTTGCGTTTTTGTCAGGTCAAGCCCCCGAAACGTCGGGACAAGCCCCCCTCTAGAATTACAAAAAATTCGAGACATGCCCTTCTAGATCGAGACCCCGTGTACATGTATGTTTTTCCCATTTTTCAGGGACTGGTATTTCAGACGTCAGAATCGCAGCAGAATTCAGGATAAATTTGAACTTGTCTCAAGAGTTCGTTCCCGTCTGCAAAAATTGGATCTAACCTTTCCGCCCAATTTTCCCAGTCCACTAGTGTTCGACGCTTTCACGAAGCCTAACCAGGATGACTCGACGGAATCGTTTCGCTGGGGACGACCCAACCTGGACGGTCTACGCTGCTTCTGTCGAGATAACATGGGCTATTCGGAAGAGAAGACTAACAAAATTCTAGAACCAGTGCTGGCACGATTGGATTCAAAAGAAGTTAGTTTTGTTGTCTATGCTTTTTTTACGGTTGCATGTCCGTTCAGCCGGCAGAATTACTTAATAATCACGCTACTTGCTGTTTTTATACAAATGATGATTGGTGTCGTGTTTTTTCTTTAATATGTCGCCGGCTGAATGGACCAGCGGTTCTATTAAGTATAAATCGAGCTTGGGGTCGATTTTACAGCTGTACGGACGCTTAGCTGAAAAAATTGTACAAATATACAAAGATTCCATGACATTAATTGCAGCTGGTGATAACTTAGTATAAGGGTCAGAAGCCGACGTATTTTACGGATATATTAAGTATCATCGACTCTAGAAAAACTTAACGCCTTTTTTTATTACCATAAAGTGACATTTTATTTTTCGCAAAATCAGGTCTTTTGACTAATTAATATATGTTCAAGTAAGCTAAAATTTCTATAAAGTTGGCTTTTTATTGATACATTCATTTTCATGATGTTTAGATTACTTCGAGCCATCTTTTGAATTAAATTTATTTCGTATTTAATTGCTTGCATTTTTATGAAAAGATTCTGTCTTTAAGATTGTATGAAAAGATACAGAGTACAGACGACTGAGTGTATCAATATCCTTAGGAAATATATATATATATATTTTAGACTCAAATGAAGCTCACGAATTTCACATACCAGCTACGCAAGGATCCGAACACTGCTCAACCAACAAAAAGAGTTCAGCACGCTTTGTCAAAAATGCGTCAGAAGGAATTGAACCCGGAAAAATTTTGTACGGACGAAAACTCAAGTGACAGTCAAAGCCCCGTGAAAAAGTCTAAAGTAGAAAATCTCGAAACGGACTTTGCGAAAGTAGACGACCAGAAATTTTCACTTGAATCCGCCGGATTGGTTTCTGTGGTTGAAAATCAAGCAAAAGCTGGAAATCAAAAATCCCGGCCAACTAGAACTGCACAGTCGCGAAAATTTTCGCGACCACTTACACGGAGAAAAAACACTCGGAAAACAACGCCAAAATCGGCAATGAAAAATCCTGTTCTATCTGAAGAATCGGATGATACGTCTTCTTGACGGATGTTTAAAACTTATTGTTAATTTGATTGCATTTATACTGATATTTAGTAGCACATTGGTAGTCTATGCTATCATTATAGTAACAGGTATATAACATATTCTATGTATAAAATAGTTGCAATAAATGGTATATTTTTGTGGTGTGTGTGAAATTGTACTGAATGATTCGACTGTCCAGGAGACTGCGTCAATTCATGCTACCGTCATGTCTGTACAGCACTTCAAGCTGTAAGCTCTGTTCAACACCCATCCTTGTCTTTCACTCTGAAAGTTTTTTCCTATCCAAATCTAAAGACCAAATTCAATTCTGTATTGTTAAAACTGTAACCGGAATGCTTCTTTCAAGACTCACACTATAGCTAGCCGAAATATTTCTGGCGCTGTGATTGAGGACAACTATAAGCCGGGTCTAATCCATTCTTGTCCAGATTCTTGTGCATAAAGAATCGTAAATAAATGTCAAAAATTGGGACATTCTGAGCCATCTGTTCAAGTGCCAGCTGACTGAACGGACATGAC
Source organism: Trissonchulus sp. WLG1_4 (assembly GCA_030248245.1). NCBI lineage: Eukaryota > Metazoa > Nematoda > Enoplea > Enoplida > Ironidae > Trissonchulus > Trissonchulus sp. WLG1_4. The sequence goes on along the minus strand of JASANF010019392.1, from coordinate 35,142 downwards.
GCGTAAGCACGGTTTATTGCGTTATTGTCCGTACGTCCTATTGGGCATGTATCACTAACGTACCTGCTGTTAATAAGTATCTGTGGTAGTTGTACCTAGTCACAATCAATGTAATGATAGTAGGCTTAAAAAAGTATACTTAAACTTAAACTTAAATTAAAAAAGTATGCCCCTAAACTTAAACTTAAACTTATTCAAAATTGACATGTGAACTTAAACTTAAACTTAAACAAAATTTCAAGGTGCCAACTTAAACTTAAACTTAAATGTTTTTGAAAATTCGAACTTAAACTTAAATTATACTTAAATGTCAGTTTCTGAGCTTTTTCTTTTTCTGAGATTTTTCGCTAAACTTAAATTATACTTAAATGTCAATGACTGGCTTTTCATTCAGGCTCGTATTTTTGGTTTATTGTCTTGTCTGGCATGTCTTATTACTTTTGTTTATATGCAGCACTTGCCATTTGAGATCATCATACCCTGATTTGTGAGGGGTCTTCTTACGTTTAAGACCTAATCGTGGGACTCTCCATTACAGCTAGATGAGGCCTATGTTTTCACTTCTGGAGGAGTGTTTTACCTTCCCACAGTTGTTGCCTTTTTCGCGAGATAGGGGAAAGCGCCCAACTACGAACTCATCCAAATTTAAGCGGCTAAAGGGCACTCCAAAAAAACGGGTGGTCGCCTAATTGGAAGCAAAGATGCTAAATAAAAACACCGTACTCTTGGTGACTGAGCAGACATCAGCAAATTTCGCTACGCTGGCAAAAAAGTGGCTAAATACGAACACGCTAGCTGGCGAGAATGCAGGGGTGAGCCAAGGTTGCTTAATACGAACAGTGCTTACCAAGAGTAATGGGTTCCTATCAGGAGACCCTGTTCTCGAATGGGTGCCAATTCTCAGTGCATTTCATGTTGGCCTTAGCCTATGAACGCGATGCATTTTCCAAATTTGATCGCTGCGTTTTATTGATATCGTTTTAGTTTTTCCTTTGAAAGATACCTGCAGACTAGAAATTTAATTTAAGAAATTAGAGATTTAATAAACTCCTTAATCAAAAGACGCTGCTCATGACTTGTGAATTAGAATGGTGTTATGGTACATCATTTTTTCGTTTGAGAGACTTCTAGCTTATTTTTACACAACTTGTTGTAGGGGAAAACATCTTCAATATTTTGCATACACAATTTGCTGAAAGAAAAACTACGCCAATCTTTTATATTACACAATTTGAAGTAAAATAATTGCACAACAGGTTTTAGCTGACCCACTGGTCAGCTTACTTGAAAGTGTTGCTTAATACCAAGAGTACATAATAGGAAGAGTATGACACTCTCCCTATTATGCCTGGCAGCGCGCGTCCAATGCGGAGCGCGAAATAGCCAGTTTATGTACGGTTTTGAGGGGGGTACCCCCCCTCAACTGAAGACGGGGTGCTGAACTGAGGGGGGGGTACCCCCCCTTAGTTCAGCACATCAACGAAAGTCCTTGTCAGTGTCTTGAAATGAGGGGGGGGTACCCCCCCTCAACTGAAGACGGGGTACTGAACTGAGGGGGGTACCCCCACCCCCTCAGTTGAGTACGGGGTATCGTTTTGAGGCGGGGGTACCCCCCCTCAGTTGAGTACGGTGTCTTCAGTTGAGGGGGGTACCCCCCCTCAAAACCGTACATAAACTGGCTATTTCGCGCTCCGCATTGGACGCGCGCTGCCAGGCATAATAGGGAGAGTGTCATACTCTTCCTATTATGTACTCTTGTTAATACTTACTGAAGGTTTTGCCGCAGATCGGGCTTGTTTAACACTGGAAATTCGACCTACCCCAAATTAACAGGTAAGTCAACACACTCTTTATTCACAGATTCTGCAAATTCTATACAAACCAAGTATACAGTACCTGTTGCGCTGTGGCGCAACAGGAAAAAGCGATATTCGTCATTCAATATATTGAACCGTAATTTTAGAAAATGAGGAAAGGACTTTTTCTCCACTATGGCAGGTACACTTTGACTTGGTCGTTGCAGGTTCATCTATGTAGCCACAGACAAGTACAGTGTCATAGTAACATTGAAACATGCATAATGGCAAAAAACTGAAAAAAACTTATTTGAATACTTAAATTACTAAAATTTGGAAAACTTAAACTTAAACTTAAATTAAAATCAAGGCCGTAACTTAAACTTAAACTTAATTGTTTTTCAAAATGAGAACTTAAACTTAAACGTAAACTTAATTAAAATCGAGGGACGAACTTAAACTTAAACTTAAACTTAAATGAATGAGGGCATACTTTTAAAGCCTAAATGATAGCATAAGAAATTATTGTAGGTTAATTTAAAGCTGTCCAGAGTGCTGTTCCTCTTAGCGTGTGTGTATTTGTTTAAAGATTAAGCCCGGTTCATACTTGTCCTTAAGGACACAGGGACAAAAATTGGTCAGCTATTGTGAAGAATTGATACAAGCGTTTCGGCTAATTTTTTGCATACAATATACAAGTGACCCCAATCCCCAACTTTATCCCATACCCCAAGTTGGCTTATTTGGCCAGGCTTATTTCCTCGCTTAAGGACAACACGATAGGGACAAGGACGAGTATGAACCGTGCCTTACAGTGAAACCAGATTGAGGGAACGCTAAATTAGTCCACGTGACGATTTAATGCGCCTGTCTGTGCCGCATGTGTGCTAAAGACAGCGTAGGGCCTTTCTGGACTAGAGATTATGTTATTATTCATTAATTACAGCCAATGTTTACATTACAGTACGATTGCTAGACTTTCGCAGGATCGACACTCGACAGCCTCTTAATTGCAACCCCATTGTTTGTCTTGAATAATATAGTGTGTTCACATGCTCGACAAATTTTAACCTGACAAATTGCAAAAAATTTAGAACCCATATGATAGTATACCATATGAACCATATGATTAATAAAGTAGGTAAAGTAATTCGACAGATTTAAGCAGCTATGAATGAATATGACCGTATTGAAATTTTTCCTGTGCGCCAGTCAAGTAATAAAAGAATGTGGGCCGTATGCGGTTCATGGTGTATTGGCATCATATGGACTCCCTGTCACGTTTTGTCGAGCATGCCAAGACTTTATAAAAGATTATAAAAGACAAACAAAGGGGGTGCAATTAAAGTGCGAAAGTCGAGCAAACATAGATTATTGTAGGTACTTCAACATTTGTTGCTTCAGAAGTTTATTCAATTTTTGTCGAGCAAAATGATGAAAGTTGAGAAATCGATTAGTTTTGGCAACGAACCAAGACCATTATTTTTTATTTAGATATATCTTTGATTACTGACTAACTTTGATTTACAATTTCATTCCGGTTTTCCTTTTAATAATACGCGCAGGAAGTTTGTGAGCTCTAAAAAGCATTTAACGAAAAGTTAGTCTTTTTAGATAAGTATTTTCGAGTTTCAAAAAGAATTCAACGCAAAAGCAGTCAGTTTAGATAAGCTCAGCGGAAATGGCACTATTACTTTGCAAAATTAAGCCGGTGAAAATTTGTGGCGGCCAAAACCCATTTTTTAAGACTCAGAATTTCTTATCAGAGAATAGCTTCGTTGTCTATAGCATTTTTCTGTTCATGGAAATCGGGGATTTAGAAAAATGTATACACTTAGCAGGTATACACTTAGTAGAAATAGGTACCGTTCAGGGCTAAGGCACTATTTTATTACATTTCTAACTGCCTTTTCATAAATTAAATTAAGTGAATGAGGTTAACTAAGTTCATAATTCAACATAGGACTTAAATTGATAAAAATTTGCAAGCAAATGTAAGATGATATACGATTTTAGTCATTCTGCACAGCTTTCGTCAATGTTATGTTTTATTGAAGTGTAGTTAATCTAATCCAGTTAATACTAGATAAGAAAAATGCCCTGCGGGACGATGGTAGCATAATAGGCCAATTGGCAACACCCATTTCGCTTTCAACTATGAACCAAAACTGAAGTTGAAAAATGACCTCTTAAAAGTCTGAAAACTAGAGCATTTTGACTGAGCAATAGGCCGACTGCTGCGCCCTATTATTGCGGGCACCACGGCTGTGTAACTGGACCTCTTGGGCTTAGTTTGGGCATACACAAAACGTTAGTAAAAGTTTTGGCCTCTCTGGCCAAATTTTGAGGACACTCCCTTATTGATCAAAAATATAGGTATACCGTAAAATTTGGAAAATTTTCGAAAAGTGCCATTTTTGCCCACTTTTGCCCACTTATAGACGCTCACTTGCCTCTAGCGTTCAGCAATTTGGAGAGTTGACGCGGCCATCTAATCCCGTATGCCAAGACTACATAATGGCGTCTCACTTTTATATGTAGAAGATGAGTGAGACAGAGACACTCTCCAGCCTGCCTTCGTCTGAAAGGCTCAAGCTTTGTCGAAATAGATTTGTCTGGGTTTGGTGCCGTAATGTTAAAAGATATCTGTCCAACCGTTAAAAAACAGATCAACTATTCATTTGTACATTTTATATGTCGTTATCATGTCTAGTGTCTACAGTGCGTTATGCAGCCAAGATCCTTTTCTGTATCCCAAGATCCCAAAAGTATAAATACAGCGGATAGGTAACAAACTACCAAATACTACGACCTCGATTTGCTGTCACAGCCGCGTCGATATCATAATAATCCGCTCTCGGGCCAATAAAGCAGGCCTAAAGTCTAAACAAGTGGCGTTCGTTCTCGTTGTCTAAGACCTACGCGACCGACTTGTGAAGCTTAGGTATGGTTTTATTTCGATTTATTTAAAAAATGCAATATATTTAATTCATACAGGACAGGAACATACTTTGCTTAGTAAGCGTATACTACTTCTGTGAATCGATGGCTCCTGTTCAGCAAAGAAGGACCTTATATCCCTAGCCGATGGTGCCCGCAATAATAGGGCGCAGCAGTCGGCCTATTGCTCAGTCAAAATGCTCTAGTTTTCAGACTTTTAAGAGGTCATTTTTCAACTTCAGTTTTGGTTCATAGTTGAAAGCGAAATGGGTGTTGCCAATTGGCCTATTATGCTACCATCGTCCCGCAGGGCATTTTTCTTATCTAGTTTTCATAATTTTTCCGCTTCAGAAATTAAGAATAGTGATACGTACGCATTCAGTAAAATTTTTCGCTTTGATAAGACCTTTAGCCCCCCTCATGAGTTGAACCCATTTGAGTTTAGCCCCCCTCATGAGCCACCCCCGGCCGTAGCTCAAGGTGCAGCCCCCCCCCCGCCGCAGCTCAAGGTGCAGCCCCCCTCCCGGCCGCAGTTTAAGGTGTAGCCTATGCCAACCTCAGCCGCAGCTCAAGATGCAGCCCCCCACGGCCGCAGCTGAATGTGCAGCCGCCCCCCAGCCGCAGCTCAAGGTGCAGCTCACCCCCGGCCGCAACTCACAGCCCCCCTCCCGGCCGCAGCTCAAATTCCACGCCCCCCTCGGCCGCAACTCAAGGTGCAGACCGCAGACCCCCCTTCGGTCACAGCTCAAGGTGTAGCCCCCCTCCAGCCGCAGCTCAAGATGCAGCCCCCCACGGCGCAACTCAATGTGCAGCCCCCCCCCAGCCGCAGCTCAAGGTGCAGCTCACCCCCGGCCGCACAGCCCCCCCCCCGGCCGCAGCTCATATTCCACGCCCCCCTCGACCGCAGCTCATGGTGCAGCCCCCGCTTCGGCCACAGCTGACCTGCTGAAGGTGCAGCCCTTCCCCCTCGGCTCAGCTCAAGGTGCAGCCCCCCCCCCCCCCCCCGGCCACAGCTGAAGGTGCAGCCCTTTCCCTCAGCCGCAGTTCAAGGTGCAGCCATCCCCCCCGGCCGCAGCTCAAGGTGCAGCCAACCTCGGGGTCGCCCTTGGCCACTTTTTTGCACACTTGTTTAAACTCAGTATTGCGGGGTCTGAGGGCCTCAGCCCCCAGAATCCCATTATTTTTACACTTATTGGCGAAGTGGCTTACATAACAAAATGTAAATTTGTACATTTAAGGTGGTAGTTCCAGAATCGCAGTTTTTTTACATTAGGCTATTTTCAAAGCTATTTTTCAGAACAATCAGCAACGTAGGAAGAAAACAGCTACATTTTTTTGAAACAAGACTCAAAACTGTTTTGATAATTCATAAAATATCAAGTTAATACTAGCTGCCCCAATGGCTTACAGTTCTGCAAGCCAACGTGGTAGCTAGTCTTAACCTTGGAATTTTACACCAACATAAAAATGCTCTTGGTGTTTTTTGGTATAGGTAGTTTAAGAAAAGTACAAATGCTCTTGCGATTATGAAACTACCACCTTAAATTAAATCAACTAACTGTTGCGGGGGTCTAGGGGCGGCAACCCTCGGAAAAAATGGAAGTTTTTTTAATTTTGGTCAACTGGAGACGTAATCAAAACAACTTTTCGACAGGCAAATTAAAAACAAAAGGTGGGAACTTTATATCAGACAGTATACTACACATAAAAGTAAATACAGCATAATGTACTCTAGTAGACATGCATATATAGGCTTTCATGAAAGTTAATAACAAGGAATAGTAAGCCACAGAGTTTGCAGGGGTCTGGGGGCGGCAGCCCCCAAAAAAAATTTAGAAATTTTTTAAATTTTAGGCCAAATTTTGTCAATTTGAGACGTATCAGAAATTTTTTTGGCCGGGCTATAAAAACCAAGGGGGGACCCTTGTCGACAATTTCTTCAGGTTCCAGTTTTCGCGGGTCGGAAAAAAATTTTCGACCCGCGCAGCCTGGAGTGGGTACCCGCGGGTCAACCCACGGCTCAAATTTTCCGACCCAACCCAACCCAACTCGCGGGTACACACGACCCGCGTCCACCCCTGGCGTCACACCCCCCTTCCGGCCGCAGCTCAAGGTGCTGCCCCACCCCCGGCCGCAGCTCAAGGTGCAGCCCCCCCCCCCCGGCCGCAACTTAAGGTGTAGACATAGACAACCTCAGCCGCAGCTCAAGGTGCACCCCCCCGGCCGCAACTCAAGGTGCAGCCCCCCCCGCGCAGCTCAAGGTGCAGCCCTCCTCCCGGCCGCAGTTTAAGGTGCAGCCAACCTCAGCTGCAGGTCAAGGTGCAGCCCCCCCACGGCCGCATCTCAATGTGCAGCCGCCCCCCAGCCGCAGCTCAAGATGTAGCCCCCCCCGGCCGCAGCTCAAGGTGCAGCCCCCCCCCCGCCCCGGCTCAAAGTGCAGACTGCAGTCTTCCCTCCGGCGCAGCTCAAGGTACGTACAGCCCCCCGGGCCCCAAGTGCTCTTCTACCAAGAGTACGTTATAGGAAGAGTACGACACTCTCCTTATTATGCCTTAAAATACCTCAAGTGCGGAGTGTTTTACACTTCCGCCTCCATCAAATTGTATTCGCACCTACATATTTATTAATTGCCTTGCTGGCTTGCTTCTGTTAATGTACTTTGTTTTGTTAATGTGCTTTGCAATTTTCGCCCTTCCGTTAAAAAAATAAAAAAATGGGAAATATCAAAATTTATTAAATTGGAACAAATTATCTGACTGTGATTCACTATATTGGTAACATTTAGTCAATGTACAAAAAAATTAACTAAAAAAAATTAATTTGCTCAAACAGCCGTCTCTAAATCAGGTTACTGACTTGTGTCGAGTCGACACAGTTTCGGTGAGCGGACGTGAAAAAGTTTAACCGTTTGGCTACCATAGCTGTGCTGGTTCGATTCCTTATAGGAATTTATAAACTGTGAGAGTGTTACAACTTCACCAGTATTTGAATATAATGAACATATATGATTTGTATGTGACGAGCAATATGTGAATGTGACGCAATCCTTTCCTTCCCACGATCTACGTATGTACATTGTACGTCATGTGACTGCAACTACGTATATAAATACATTGAAATTTGAAAGTTTATGAAGCAACAAACCCCCTCATTCAAATTACGTTCACCATAATATTAAATTGAAAAACTCAAAAATATCACGCAATTTCACAACTGAACAAGTAAATTTGACGTGCAATTTGTTGCACAAAATATACACACAGGTTTTACTGCCTCTAACAACTGTACTGACAAGTTAGTCAACTTGACCATTTTTAACAAGATGAGTTAAAAAAGGAGGTTTTTGCCAGTTTTCTTGACGAACCCAAATAGGAGAAAAGTTATGGCATAACAAACCACGTCGATGGAGCCCTAGATCACGAAAAACGGCTGGGTAGATGCTGAGAAAAGTTGGCTGAAAAAAATAAAAGAGACGCGGAGTTTTTTTGAAAGATCTTCAGATTTATAACTTTATTCAAACTGTATCGTTAAACTTTATTTTTACACACATTGTGTAACTTTGGATGTACTATCAGCGCAAGAAGTTTGAGATTGGGGCATGCACAAGAACTGGAGTAATTTGTCGATTTGTAATGCGAAAAGTCGCATTCAGCTAATTTTTCCTATTATAGGTTTGGCGCTATCGCGCCAAACCTGATTAATATTTCCAAAATTATTGCTTTTAGCTAGTGCTAAAAACACAGACATTGCAAGCAATTGCAATAGTGTGCACCCTTGTCATAAACAGTATACTTCAGTGACGCTATAACGTTCTCTAGGCACTCGCTTCACCTTTACGTTTACCTTACATCATGCTTCGCCTCTCGTCGCTCAACACTATCACCGTTCCACCACATTTCCTTTTTCGCTTCACAGGTGTGTTCCCTTTGTGGTTCTTGCGTTTCTGTCCTTTTGTCATTGTGATTTGTCCTTGCCTTCAAAAATTGTCCCTAAGCGGCATGTTCTTGTGTTTGTTCTGTCCTTACTGTTTTTGGGTTGACTACTTTCTACTCCAATAAAAAAATGCTGTTGAAATTGTTGAAAATCGCATGAGAAGCTAAAAGCAACACCACTAGAATCGACACAACAATCCGGAGTGAGTTTGTTTTTATTTTAGTGACACCCAAAACAATAATGCACGGGGGCAAGATTTGGCACCCCACGTAATATATACTGAATCCGGACAATGAAACTTGACTAGTTTACATACTCTAGTCAACGAAAAAAAATCGCAAGTTTTTTCTGGAAGTTAGGTTCTTTGTGTTAAGCATCCCAATATTGAACACGGTCCACTCCTAACCGAAACCGAGGGTTTTTTGGATTACCCTTAACCGAGGGACCACACAAAAGACTATGTACACAGTCAAAAAGCACACAGCACGAGTACCGTAATTGTTGAAGTGCCAACACCCAGGGCATGGGGCTCCTAACCCACCTCCGAAGACGGTTCGCGGATAAGGCTGTCCTGAGGACCCGGCCCTATCCTCGCCGTTCTATGTCACGGTCGCCAGAATGTTGAAAGAAAGATGAGGCCCCAATTTAGATAGAATGAAAGCAATGGAGGCGCCGGGAATCGAACCCGGGCTGCCTGCTTCGAAGTCAAGCATGCTACCATTACACCACAGCCCCCGAGTCTCATAGGCCCTAATTCTCATTTACAACACCTGAAGCAAGCAAATCCGCAAATTTGCCAAATTTTTTTCACATTAAAACACTGTACATTTGCTAAAAACGTCATTTTTGTACCAATAAAACAGCTGAAACGAAACACTATACACTGTATTAAGTAAATACATAGTGCACGATACAACTATATGCACATCCATATGCTTTCAGGCAAAACAAAAGCAAAGAAAACTAAGCCAAAGAGTTGCAGAACTGGGTGCAACAGCCCCCAGAAAAAAAAATTGGGGAAATTTTTGATTTTTAGAAAAAGTTTAACTTTAAGCTTGCAGTTCTGGAATGCTGCTTGTTCATTGTCGAAAATTGAAAAGACGAAATCTTTTTAGTAAGTCCAATTGACCAGTGACAAACCAAAGTTTGCAGGAGAAAAAACCTATAATTACGGGAAAAAGGATATAAAAGTTTTTGCTCTAATTGCCTATGGTTGGTCACAAAAGATAGCTGTTTCAAGTCAAAGGCATGTTGAGAGTAGGATTTTTGTTAAAACTATTAGCCTCAAAATTTTATGGTGCCGATTTACTCCATGCTGTCAACTGTGGCCACCTTCACGCAAGATGTTTTACTATAATTCAGAAAATTAATTGTGAAAACTTTGCGCCATCGCTCAGGCATAATCTGTACTCACCCTAGAGTATTAACACAGCAACCGTGCGCCTACTTTGCTTGAAGGGCGAAGGCAAGTAATAAACTACTACATTGACTGTATCTGACTGTAGACGGCTGGGCTGACGGCTGACGTCGCAGTCTAAAATCTTAATGCTGCCATAAAAAATGCTTCTGCGATAAAAAGTCACATTTTCAAATTGCTCAGTGAAGCGCAGGTTTTGTTATGTGGCAGTAGGTCCAAAATTTGGCCGCTAAACACAAAGATCACCACTTTCTGAAAAAAAATTTGAAGTTCAGTTGACTTGAATGAATATGTCCGTTGTAAAGTACTGTAATTCCCGATTTGTAGTTTATCACGTGATGTGTCAACTGACACTCCTGGTCCTGAGGACGGCCGGTTAGTACCGCAATGGAATGGGTCCCTTAACACAAAAATAATAGCTATGCCAAAATAATAGCTATGGACAAAATTCGGGTTGAAAAGCGAACACGAACGCGAATAATTTTAAAATTGTCGAAAACTGCATTTTAAATATTAATATAAATGCAGGTGTCAGTTTCTGCACAGGCATATGTATACTTGTCTTGTATATGCACAGCCGTTATTAAAAAGGATATTAAAAATAAAGTGCTTTTTAATATTAATACGGTCAATTTATTTTTAATTTAATATTAATATAAATACAATTCCTGAAATTTTTTTAATTTAATATTAATATAAATAAAATTTTCAAATTATTTTTAATTTTATATTAATAAAATTATTAATATTAAAAGTATTTTAAATACTGACTTTTAATATTAATATTAATTATTAAAATAACGGTGATACCCCCCCACAGTTGTGGCCTTTTTTGGGAGATAATGGTCGCAGCATGTCCGCGGCGGCCAAGCTGGGTTCCAGAAGAGTGTTATACTCTTCTTATTATGGACTCTTGGTATAAGTATAAGTAAAAGAACACAGCGCAACAATATTCAGAGACAAGTATGTATGAAATTTAGGAACTCTACTTAAGGGCAGTCCCTAAGCTGCATAAGGACAAGTATGAATCAAAAGCAGCTTAGGAACAGGGAAAAGAAAAAGGACAGCACAAGCGTATGAATCAAATTCGCATAGGGACAATGACATTTATTACGGACAAGGACAGTGCTTAAGGACGAGTATGAACCGGGTGTAACAGTGTGGGACACTACACATGAGCCAAAACACACTTCCTCCGCATTATATGCTGCATCATAATAGTTAATAATCAGACCATCACAAGCATACCAGTTGATACATCTTCTAAACCTTTTGTAATCAGGTTTGGCGCGATTGCGCCAAACCTATAATAGGAAAAATTCAGCTGAATGCGACTTTTTACAATACAAATCGACAAATAACTCCAGTTGTGGTCCACGCCCCAACTTCAAACTTCGTGAGCTGATAGTACACTCAAAATTACACAGCGTGTGTACAAATAAAGTTTAAGGATACAGTTTGAATAAAGTTATAAATCTTAAGAACTTTCAAAAAACTCCGCGTCTCTTTTATTTTCTTTCAGCCAACTTTTCTCAGCATGTACCTAGCCGTTTTTCGTAATCTAGGGCTCCATCGACGTGGTTTGTTATGCCATAACTTTTCTCCTATTTTCATGTTAAACGGCTGTGGGTTCGTAGAGAAAACTGGCAAAAAACCCTTTTTTAACTCATCTTGTGAAAATGGTCAAGTTGACTAACTTCTCAGTACAGTTGTTAGAAGCAATAAAACCTATGTGTATATTTTGTGCAACAAATTGCAAGTCAGATTTACTTGTTCAGTTGTGAAATCGCGTGTTATTTTTGAGTTTTTAAATACTATGGTGAACGTAATTTGAATTAGGGGGTTTGTTGCTTCATAAACTTTCAAATTTCAATGTCTTCATATACGTAGTTGCAGTCACATGACGTACAATGTACATACGTAGATCGTGGGAACGAAAGGATTGCGTCACATTCACATATTGCTCGTCAGATACAAATCATATGTGTTCATTATACTCAAATACTGTTGAGATTTTAACAGCCTCACAGTTTATAAATTCCTATAAGGAATCGAACCAGCACAGCTATGGTAGCCAAACGGTTAAACTTTTTCACGTCCGCTCACCGAAACTGTGTCGACTCGACACAAGTCAGTAACCTGATTTGGAGGCGGCTGTTTGAGGAAATTAAATTTTTCTTTTAGTTAAATTTTTTGTACATTTACTGAATGTTACCAATATAGTGAATCACAGTCAGATAATTTGTTTTAATTTAATAAATTTTAATATTTCCCAAATTTTTTTCATTTTTTAACGGAATGGCGAAAATTGCATAGCACATTAACAAAACAAAGTACATTAACAGAAGCAAGCCAGCAAGGCAATTAATAAGTATGTAGGTGATGAATACGATTTTATGGAGGCGGAAGTGTAAAACATGAGGTATTTTAAGGCATAATAAGGAGAGTGTCGTACTCTTCCTATAACGTACTCTTGGTAGAAGAGCACTCGGGGGGCTGTACGTACCTTGAGCTGCATCGGAGGGAAGACTGCAGTCTGCACTTTGAGCCGGGGCGGGGGGGGGGGGGCTGCACATTGAGCTGCGGCCGGGGGGGGGGCTGCACCTTGAGCTGCGGCCGGGGGGGGGGGCTGCACCTTGAGCTGCAGCTGAGGTTGGCTGCACCTTCAGCTGTGGCCGGGGGGGGGGGGCAGCACCTTGAACTGAGCCGAAAGGGAAGGGCTGCACCTTCAGCAGGTCAGCTGTGGCCGAAGAGGGGGCTACACCATGAGCTGCGGTCGAGGGGGGCGTGGAATTAGAGCTGCGGCTGGGGGGGAGCTGTGCGGCTGAGGTTGGCTAGACCTTAAACTGCGGCCGGGGGGGGGGCGCACCTTGAGCTGCGGCCGGGGGTGGGGCAGCACCTTGAGCTACGGCCGGAAGGGGGGTGTGACCTCAGTTCAACCCATGAGGGGGGCTAAAGGTCTTATCACGCGAATAATATTAAAATTGCATAAAAATGCATTTTAAATATTAATATAAATGCAGCGTGTCAGTTTCTGCACAGGCATATGTATACTTGTCTTGTATATGCACAGCCCTTATTAAAAAGGATATTAAAAATAAAGTGCTTTTTAATATTAATACGGTCAATTTATTTTTAATTTAATATTAATATAAATACAGTTCCTGAAATTTTTTTAATTTAATATTAATATAAATAAAATTCTCAAATTATTTTTAATTTTATATTAATAAAATTATTAATATTAACAGTATTTTAAATACTGACTTTTAATATTAATATTAATTATTAAAATAACGGTGATACCCCCCACAGTTGTGGCCTTTTTTGGGAGATAATGGTCGCAGCATGTCCGCGGCGGCCAAGCTGGGGTCCAGAAGAGTGTTATACTCTTCTTATTATGGACTCTTGGTATAAGTATAAGTAAAAGAACACAGCGCAACAATATTCAGAGACAAGTATGTATGAAATTTAGGAACTCTACTTAAGGGCAGTCCCTAAGCTGCATAAGGACAAGTATGAATCAAAAGCAGCTTAGGAACAGGGAAAAGAAAAAGGACAGCACAAACGTATGAATCAAATTCGCATAGGGACAAGGACATTTATTACGGACAAGGACAGTGCTTAAGGACGAGTATGAACCGGGCGTAACAGCGTGGGACACTACACTTGAGCCAAAACACACTTCCTCCGCATTATATGCTGCATCATAATAGTTAATAATCAGACCATCACAAGCATACCAGTTGATACATCTTCTAAACCTTTTGTAATAATGATCGCAGTTTTGAATTTTGTCTGGCGAAACCATTGAACAACTATCGCAGTTTTCCTTGAAACAGCCTAAGGCGCACTGCGATTCGTCCGTTCTGGCACTTTTGTTGAATAAAGCTTTGTTGCACCATTTACTCGCGGGTTCTGGGCCATGTGCTCCGTAACCAGCCTTTCGCAAACCTATTAAAGAAATTATAATCCTTTTTTGTACTTCGTTTTTTGCGCACCTGATGTAACATTTGGCGTCTCTTTCGTGAATAAGGCAAGGATCTTTGTGGGGCCCAGGTACATGTGGAATGTGTGCGCAATCTTTTAAGCAAGCCAACCTGTTGTTTTCGCCTTCGGAAGGACATCCATTGCAATTTTCGTGGATAATATTGTGATGACACGCTTGTTTTTTGATTCTGTCTTCCAGTTCTAGAAATGGCTTTTTCCATGACCCTCCACATTCTGTATAGCAATCTGCAGCCAACGGAATTGCCGAGCAAAGCGTTTTAATTTCTTCCGCATCAGACGTCTCCTTGAAAAACAAATTGTTGCAAGTGTGCCAGCATTCCTGTTCCTGATACTGACCTTTGCAAACAATCATTAGCAGCATCAATAAGAAACAAAAAACGAAACCGTGGAGTTGCATATTCGACTGCAAACGTCAGTGCATAAAAACAGTTTATCAGGAATAGTCAAACTTTATATTGCTCAATCTTTATATGCAAGCAGAAAACAGTATCACAACGAAACAAAAAAAATAAAATATCATTGTGACGTCAAGACTTTTGAAATTAATTTCATTGTGCAAAAATGCATTCAACGCCAACGATTTTTTATTCCGAATAGAGACTGAATAATTAGGATGATTTCGTAGCACCGTTGCTACATACAAGCCACTTTAGGCGTTATGCTTATCATAAAATATACTTATAGCAGTGTTTTCTCTGCCAATGGGGGCCATAAAATCCTGGACAAAATTCGACAGTGATGTAACTTACGTTCACGAATACCTACGACTGAACAAATTTTCTGGAACTGAAGTAGATTTTTGTAGCCCTAAACATTAAATTTATTTTTTACTATCTCCAGACTGCCTCCCCCCCTGCTGTGCATTATGCGTCTGCGAATCACTGCCCGTTGCAGGCCACTCTTGCAGAGTGTGTTTTTCAGTGTTACCCAGTATAATAACTTTCCTGCTGGCCAATGCAGCAAACTGTGGGATTCTGTGCAACACTTGGTGAAACTCTGTTTTGCTAAACCTGTTTAGCAAATGCTTTATCGAAAGTTGAAAGACAAGAGAGCAGTGGAGGAGTTTTGGGCGCCCTGGGAATGAGGTCCGGACCATCGGGGTTACTAACACGCGTAAATGTAGAATGAAAACCCGAAATTCAGCTACATAGGTACTTACTGGGGTTTAGTAGGTATGTGTGTAGCGAGTTTTACGTAGGGGGACGGTCTAACTGCTCGATAAGCTTTTTGGTAATCTGGCCGTAACGGTCATTTGGATTTTGCGATCCGAGTTCATCTGGTGAGACCTCCTAACTGAGAATAAAAAGGTTTAGCTTTTTACCCTGGGGGATATGTTATTAACTATAAAGGTTTCTGGGTAGAACTGATTTAATACTTTGATTAATAGTCTTTAAAGTTTGCAATTTTTTATTGGTTTTACATTTGATAGGTTACAAAGTAAAACAATCGTTTTATTCAAAAACTGCTTTACACTCCAGCCTTTATTTACAAGTTTTGTGGTTTTAGGCGTTCCAAAACCTGAAAACAAGATATGTACTTACATTGGACATCTCCTAAAATGACAAAAGCTTTATGAAACAGCCACTCACAGACATGGCTTAAGAGTGCACAGATTCAATTATTCCTATTTATTCGGTATCGCATTCATAAAGGCAGGGCCGTAGCCAAGGGGGGATTATAGGGAATCCCCCGAAACTTCTTACAAATGAAATTGTACACAAGGGCCCTTTGGTTTTTATGGTCATGCCGGGAAAATTTCCGATTCGTCTCCAATTGACTAAATTTGGCCTAAAATTAAAAAAAATTTCCAAATTTCTTCTGCGGGGTGCCGCCACCAGACCCCTGCAACCTTGTCGCTCAACGTTCCTTGCTTAATACACTGTTTAATGGCTGTTTCATTTTAGCTGTTTTATTCTAGCAAAAATGACATTTTTAATAAATTTGCGGCTCGGAATGTTAAACATCTTCTTAAAGTCTTTAAATTTGCTAGCTTCTGGATCCTTATTAGCCAAGCATTTCCGCAATTTTTTAGTGTTTTGAGCCCAATTTTATTTTTGATGCCGCTCTGGTCAGAAAATTAGCGTTATATTTTAACAAAAGATACTATGGGTGGGATTCACAAAGCCCGTTTAAACGCAGTCTAAGTTAGACTGCGTTTAGACGCAGTCTAAAACGTCGGTCTAAGTTAAACATGATTCACAAAGATTGATATGAATAGTATGTGTCAGCTGATTTTTTTGTTCTTTTTCAATTGAAACCTTGTTTAACTTAAATGAACGTTTAGACCGAGTCTAAACGTGATTCACAAAGCCTGTTTAGTTAAACGGGCTCGTTTAACAGAATTCTTTGATTTCATTCTTTTTTAAATTCTATTGCAGAACATTTTGCTTTAAGGTGGTAGTTACGTTTTCGAAGTTTTTGCAATAATTCAAAAGTTGCTTGATCGAACATAATCAAATTTGGCACGAACATTGCGAATGCAAATACCAATATTTCAGCGAATTTTGACATTGATTCAAACTTTTACGGCTAATTTATAGCCCAAAGACTGGATTTTTTGTGTATTTTTTGAGGACTTACAAAATTGTATGCAAATTTTTGTGGCTCTCACACTACTCAAAAACGCCATTCAAAAAAGGTCTAACCCATTTTATTTTAAAAATATTTTTAGCTAAAAAAGAACATATTTCTGTTAGTCGTTCTAGGCGATCTGTAACTTTGAAGTTTTTTACCTCAATTCTGACTTCTCATGCCAATATCACAAAATACCAATAATCACTTGGCACCATAATTTATATACATATAGTCCCTTATGCATTTATTACACCCGCAAAATTTGGTTAGTCTATGTCACAGCAGCGAAGAGCATTGGCAGTGTTAATAAACCCCTTCAAAAATTGCAAATTTTCTTCAGTCTCCTGAAACGTCAATTTTTAATCTTTTGTCCGCCATTTTTTCCACGGGTACGGGCAAACTGTGCTTAATGTAATATTAGCTGGCACCAATGAGGCCCTATTTAACTAAATTAAAAAATTTTAAATAATCCGTCATTTCTGATCACAATGAGTGATTTCAGTTGAAGTAACAAATACCCTGTTCAGTTCATAAGAATGCAAAGAAAGCATACTTGACAGTAGCCAAATAAATTTGCCCTATACCTTTTTCGAATTGAGCGAAAAGGTTGATTATTTTTTTAGTTACAGCCTACCAAAGTCATAAAAACTGCCGTTTCTTGATTTTTAGCAAAATTTGAGCCGAACTTTTACTCATTGTAAAAATATGCTAAATTATTACGTTTAGTTAAACATACCAGCACTTTTATAACACATCAACGTGCCTTTGGTATAAATCGTTTGACTGTATGCGGAATATTTTTACCACGGTGACGAAATAACGAAATACGAGAAAAAAATGCAAAAATTTGAGCTGATAAGCTTCACCAAAATAGTTAGCGTGCACACTATGAGTAACATCGACTGTTGAAAAATTGTAATTTTGTAAAAAAATAAGTGGGTTAATAATATGCAAAAGACCGCTTGTAAATTGATTTAGTATTTGCTACAAAATAGAACTTTGAAAGAAGCTGCGAAAACGTAACTACCACCTTAATAATAATATTAATTTAGGTAATAAATTTACATTTTAATAAAAGTTAATTTAAAATTTACGTTAATTACGTAGTTAAATAGCATATTTGCCTATTATTAAATAAGCTAATTATTAGATAAATGATAAACCAAACGTTTGTAGTCAGTGCGGATTACGGGTCTAGAATAGAGTTCGCAACGGGTCGAGATTTCATAACCCGACCCGACCCGACCCGAGCAAATGTCTAACCCGACCCGACTTCTACTGAAGCTGCTATGTATAGAAACACTTACTTGAGATTTCCTTATCACTTTTTTGTTTCCAGTTTTTTATATATTTCGTATGTTTTGATAAGCTACAGCACAGATGTGTGTGGGGGGGTCTGGGGAGCAAGCCCCCTCCAGATTTGAGATTCCGGGTCAAGCCCCCCCTCAAATTTGACCCATCGGGGCAAGCCCCCCTCCTCGTTGCCGAAAAAAGTGCCCAAAAACTAAACAATCGCCTCAGATAGCTGTAAAATGCTTAAAAAATAAGCAAAGGCAAAAAATCGCTAAAAACTGTCCAAATTTTGCAACTAATTTCCGCTTTTTAAGCACAAATTGGAAATACGTATTAGCGTTTTTGTCAGTTCAAGCCCCTAAAACGTCGAGACAAGCCCGCCTCCAAGACCCCATGTACATGTATGGACTAAAGTAGCTAATTTTGGGCTAAAAAGCACAGCTCTTGCACTCTGCAGCGGGTACATTAGGTTGAAAATATCATCAGAGCAGAAAAATGTAATCTAAAACTTACTGATTAAACCCAAAATTTTTGTTGACCCGAACTGACCCGCACAACCCACGGGATGGAAAATCTCAACCCGACCCAACCCGACCCGACCCGCGCCAACCCGACCCGATTGCGAACTCTAGTCTAGAACATAGGTACAAAGTTCAACCATTTTCATTAAATTTAAAGTTAAAAAAGTTATTAAAGTTAAAGTAAGGCATCATTTTAAGTTAAACTTACAGTTAAAATAAAGCTCAGGCGTTAATTTAAGTTGAACTAAGTTCAAAATCAATTATTTTCATCAAACTTTTTGAATAATTTTAGGTAACTTACTTCAATTTAAGTGCAGTTATAGTTACAGTAAGACCAGTAACTAAAAATTTGCAAAAATACTTCAGTAAAACGCTAAAAAACCACTAAAAAATCGCTCGGGTCGGGTTGGGTCGGGTTATGAAATCTCGACCCGTTGCGAACTCTATTCTAGACCCGTAATCCGCACTGACTACAAACGTTTGGTTTATCATTTATCTAATAATTAGCTTATTTAATAATAGGCAAATATGCTATTTAACTACGTAATTAACGTAAATTTTAAATTAACTTTTATTAAAATGTAAATTTATTACCTAAATTAATATTATTATTAAGGTGGTAGTTACGTTTTCGCAGCTTCTTTCAAAGTTCTATTTTGTAGCAATTACTAAATCGATTTACAAGCGGTCTTTTGCATATTATTAACCCACTTATTTTTTTACAAAATTACAATTTTTCAACAGTCGATGTTACTCATAGTGTGCACGCTAACTATTTTGGTGAAGCTTATCAGCTCAAATTTTTGCATTTTTTTCTCGTATTTCGTTATTTCTTCACTGTGGTAAAAATATTCCGCATACAGTCAAACGATTTATACCAAAGGCACGTTGATGTGTTATGAAAGTGCTGGTATGTTTAACTAAACGTAATAATTTAGCATATTTTTACAATGAGCAAAAGTTCGGCTCAAATTTTGCTACAAATCAAGAAACGGCAGTTTTTACGACTTTGGTAGGCTGTAACTAAAAAAATAATCAACCTTTTCGCTCAATTCGAAAAAGGTATAGGGCAAATTTATTTGGCTACTGTCAAGTATGCTTTCTTTGCATTCTTATGAACTGAACAGGGTATTTGTTACTTCAACTGAAATCACTCATTGTGCTCAGAAATGACGGATTATTTAATCTTTGTTTTTTCCGCCTTCACTTTTCACTTATCCACTTCTCGCCATTTCTTTTCCGCTAGCGCCGCATGGACCGTCATGTTAACTTCCGATTCTTGTTTCTTATACGATTCTTCTTTTTAGCAGTTTCGCTTTCTTTTGTTTTTTCTGTTCTACTTTTCTTGGTATAACGCCGTTTCATCAAATGATTCTTTTGCCTTCTTCACAATTTAGGTGTTGTTTTCGTCCCCGTATTTTAGATTATATAAAAAGTGACGTTTGTAAAAGCCTATTAAACTGAGGTAGATCATAAAAAATAAGAAAAAAAATGTGCGGCACCTCTTAACCTTAGACTAACCTTAGACCAGCCAAAAGGCTAGTCTAAATCTAACACTAGTGAGCGTTTAAGTTAAACGAACGTTTAACTTAGACTGAGCTCGTGAATCAGGAATAGAACGTAATCAAATTTAGAACACAAAAATAGAACAAAATTTACACGCTAATCATATGCACACTTAGACTGGGTCTAAACGTTCGTTTAGCTAGACTGCGTTTAAACGCAGTCTACGACTTAGACTGGGTCTAAGTTAAACGCGCTTTGTGAATCCCACCCTATGTGTCGTTTCTGCGTTAAAATTGCAATATGCATTTTAACACATTTCAAAAATCGAAAATTCATTCCATCCGTGAAATTTGTTCCTGACTACGCCACTGCGTAAAGGTGCACATGTCTGAAAACATTCATATATGTACATATCTTGACATGTGCTTTAAAAAATTGAAAAACTTGCAAACTGTAAATTAACTTAATTTAGTTAGGTACGCACTACACACCAGCTAAACGATGAGACAGCTCAACTCGACAAAATCCAAGTAATTTGTATTCAACTAATGAATGATAGGTTATGCAGCATAGAAAATAACATTGCAAGACGACGGTGAGGTAGCTAGGTAGATTCGACAAAGTTCAAGCAGTTTGTATCCAACTATTAATGCAGCATAGGAACTAACATTTCAAGACGACAGGTTCAAACTTTGCGAAAGTGATAAAAGTGGCCGACAACTTTTGCATAAAATTGGTGCTTGTTGTTAAGACGGCGCTCTGAATTACCGACTTTGGAAGATAAAATTGTTCAGTCAAGTTTTCATTGGTTAACTCAAGAAGCGAATCTGTTTTAAATCACCATAGCTTTTATTTGATGTACATAACGTCAAATTTTGTTCAACTTTAATTTTAAATCCATTCTTTAACGAAAAAAACGTTGAAAACATTCTTCAATGAAGGCGGAAAAAACAAAGACAAAGCGCAGAACCAAAGCATCACAGACCGCTTACAAATTTAGAAAGTTACCAGGTTGCCAGAAGAGCAGCCCGCATGTATACGCAAACGTGTGTATTAATTGTGGGATGTTTAACTCGTTCAAAACAAGAAAAATTAAAATGACAGTTTTCCAATAAATGCTTTTGAATTTTATATCTCTTATCTCAAGGACACCCACCCTCGGCCTTCTTACCTTCTGCAGTGACACCAACGCAAGCTGCGAGAATGATGACAGCGACCAAGGCCCAAGCCATCTCTGTGGAGGCCCAGTCGGGGGATGAACAGGCTTTGTAGACCACACGTACTGTCATGAAAACAACACTTGAAGTCTATAAACATATTCAAAAAAAACTGAAAACTTTGTAACAAAGAGTTGAGTTACGACTTGGGTATGATACCCTGATCGTACATAGTTATTGTAATTAAACTATACAATTCAGTCGATTTGTGCTACATAAATTGGTAGCAGAGCCAAAGCTTCACGCTCGCAGTTTATGGTTAAAACATTATTCTCGCTTACCGCTTTGTTAGACCTTGCATACTGTCCAGCCTCGGGCTCCGGAAATTCAACCACCGCTTCCACTGTCAACCAGATTTCCAGCGCTATCAACCAGACAAAGAATCTACCGATGAAGACAACAGATGAATCCAACACCTGCAGATCCAAACAGACAGTTGACGGAATCTTGTGCGACGGCTGCTCCAGGTGGTGGTGTGTTGACTGCATCAACGAGGGGGTTCCGGGTGCTCTTCCCATTGCCCTCTATCGCTGCCTAAAGACAGTCCCATCGTTCGCTTGGAAATGCCGAATTTGCTCACAAGAACCTCACAAGTCAGCTGGTGCAAGACGGGGTCATATCTGCAGAGGACCTGGAAAAATACACAAACAAGGTTGGTCAAAGTAAACAAACGCAGGAACATCAACAAATGACAGACATGTTTCGCCAACTGCTAAACTCCCAGAACCTGATGATCATGGGCCTTCAAGCCATCCAAAAAGAAGAAAGAGACGCAATGTGGGCCAAGTGGGCGGAGGCCCCAAGGTAACACTTTCAATGCCGGCCAGATTCAGTCACAACCCCAAAGTGCTCCGCCCCCAACTATGGCGAAGTTACCAAAAATCCAACTGCCCACATTTTGTGGAAATATAATCGATTGGCCTAATTTCTGGGAAAGCTTTAAAGTCAACGTTGGAGATCAGCCCAGTTTGAACCCGAAGCAAAAGCTAGATTACTTACACCAAAGTCTGAAGGGACCCGCATTAAACAAGATTAAAGGTCTTGGTCTACTTGGAGACAAGTACGCTGAAGCAGTTCAAATTTTGGTAAGTGAGTACGGATCCCAGAATAGAAAAGAAGAAGAGTGCTGGATAGCATTAACGTTGTGAACAGTTCACTGAGGAACCTAGAAAGGTTTATAGATGATGTTAGAGCCCATTCATCTTTTCTGATGCGCATGGGTGTGTCACAAGAAACAATGGACTGTTTTGTGTGTAGCCACCTTTTGCACAAGCTTCCTACTAGCGTGCAAATGAAACTGAAAGAAAGAAAGATAGCTATAGGGACTGGTGACAAAAGATGGCAACTGATAGAGTTTTTGGAACTGTTGCTTGAACTGAAGCAACTCAATCAAATTAATACCGCTAAGCCAAAAATCAATACAGTAACGTCTTCAGATGATGAAGACAACCCACCTGCTACAGCTTCTTTTGTACAATCTGCGCAAAGGAAGCCACCAAACCCTAAGTGCGCGTTTTGCACCAAAACTAATCACTACAGTGATGAATGCAGAACCCACTCCGATATTACGGAAAGGCGCAGTATCGCCCAGAAACAAAAGCTTTGTTTCAATTGTTTGGGTACGAGCCACAGAGCACAAGATTGCAAAAGACAAAAGCAGTGCTACTACTGTAAAGCATCAGGGCATCATTGTGCACTCTGTTATAAGAATCTGAAAAACAGTACCAGCTCACGTCCAACAAACAGTCAAAATGTGGCAAACATAGAGCTCGCTCATGAGGCACCTATACAACCTAACGAAGTACTACTGGCTGGACCGCTAGAGAAAGATGGCATAATTATGGCCACTGAACAAGTCAAAGTTGCAAAAGTAGAAGAAAATATGGTGAAAACTCTTACGGTGTATCTGGATTCTGGAGCCAGATACACATGTATTGACCAAAATGCAGCGAACGTTCAGGGTTAAAGTCAACCAAAACAGTGCTACTTGACACAGCTAGGTTCAATTCAAATTAAAATGAAAAAATTAAAGCTGGAATTGTGAAAATGAGGCTTCATGGTACAAAGGACTACCAACTTGACATCAATGCATACTGTATCCCACAGATGACGCCGCTGCTGCCGCTGTACCCAACACAGCTGTCAACCAAAACAAAATCCAAAGCTAGGCCATACCAACCCCTATTGAACGCACCACCCAGACAAAAAACCAGCATTAATATAGACATCCTGCTAGGGATGGATTACTACTATTCAATAATGGGACCAAACGTCAGCACAGTGATTCACCTGGAAGGATCTTTAGTTGTTCACCAAACACCGTTGGGAAATTTTCTAGCTGGAAATGTTCTTCAAGCAAAGCCTAGGTTTCCGAGCTTCCACGCATTGTGCGCTCACACCCAGGAAGATGTATCAAGCTTGTGGCGCATGGATACAATTGGAATTCATGACGACCCGAAGACGGCGATAGAAGAAGACCAAGTCTACCGAAAATTTAAGGAAACAACCAGTTTCCAAGACGGCAGATATCAAGTTCGTTGGCCATGGAAAGATTCAAGTCCCTCACTGCCCACAAATTTTCATGTAGCCAAGTATCGACTGAAACAAACCTTGAGCACACTAAGGTACTCTCAAGTCGACAAAAATAACGCGAACTTGCAAGAATAAGATAACATCATCAAAGATCAGCTGTCCAAAGGGGTCATTGAACCAGTGTCTAACTTTCAATCAAATGAAAACTTAATCCATTATATTTCGCATTTCCCGAGGATCCGAAGAGACCGCACTCCAACCAAAGTTCGAATAGTTTACGACGCCAGTGCAAAGACCAAACCTCATGGAATCTCCTTGAATGATCTAATGTACACCGGTCGAAATTATCTGCAAGACCTTGCAGGTTTGCTAATTCGATTTCGTCTTCCATTGATCCCGATCATCGCTGATATAGAAAAAGCTTTCTTGCAAGTGGGCCTGCAGGAAACAGATCGAGACGCTGTCCGCTTTCTTTGGATAAAAGATTTGCACAACCTCGATTTCGACAGCAACCTACAAGTGTATCGTTTTTGTCGTACCTTGAGAGTACCTTAGTGTGCTCAAGGTTTGTTTCAGTTGATACTTGGCTACATGAAAATTTGTGGGCAGTGAGGGGCTTGAATCTTCCCATGGCCAACGAACTTGATATCTGCCGTCTTGGAAACTGGTTGTTTCTTTTAAATTTTCTGGTAGATTTACTCTGTCTTCGGTTCGTCTTGAGTTCCAATTGTATCCATGCGCCACAAGCTTGATACATCTTCCTGGGTGTGAGCGCACAATGCGTGGAAGCTCGGAAACCTAGGCTTTGCTTGAAGAACATTTCCAGCTAGAAAATTTCCCAACGGTGTTTGGTGAACAACTAAAGATCCTTCCAGGTGAATCACTGTGCTTCGTTCGGTCCCATTATTGAATAGTAGTAATCCATCCCTAGCAGGATGTCTATATTAATGCTGGTTTTTTGTCTGGGTGGTGCGTTCAATAGGGGTTGGTATTAGCTTTGGATTTTGTTTTGGTTGACAGCTGTGTTGGGTACAGCGGCAGCAGCGGCGTCATCTGCGGGATACAGTATGCATTGATGTCAAGTTGGTAGTCCTTTGTACCATGAAGCCTCATTTTCACAATTCCAGCTTTAATTTTTTTCATTTTGATTTGAGTTGAACCTAGCTGTGTCAAGTAGCACTGTTTTGGTTGACTTTAACCCTAGGGCGTTCGCTGCATTTTGGTCAATTACATGTGTATCTGGCTCCAGAATCCAGATACACCGTAAGAGTTTTCGCCATATTTTTTTCTACATTTGCAACTTTGACTTGTGCAGTAACCATAATTATGCCATCTTCCTCTAGCGGTCCAGCCAGTAGTACTTCGTTAGGTTGTATAGGTGCCTCATGAGCGAGCTCTATGTTTGCCACATGTTGACTGTTTGTTGGACGTGAGCTGGTACTGTTTTTCAGATTCTTATAACAGAGTGCACAATGATGCCCTGATGCTTTACAGTAGTAGCATTGCTTTTGTCTTTTGCAATCTTGTGCTCTGTGGCTCGTACCCAACCAATTGAAACAAAGCTTTTGTTTCTGGGCGATACTGCGCCTTTCCGTAATATCGGAGTGGGTTCTGCATTCATCACTGTAGTGATTAGTTTTGGTGCAAAACGCGCACTTAGGGTTTGGTGGCTTCCTTTGCGCAGATTGTACAAAAGAAGCTGTAGCAGGTGGGTTGTCTTCATCATCTGAAGACGTTACTGTATTGATTTTTGGCTTAGCGGTATTAATTTGATTGAGTTGCTTCAGTTCAAGCAACAGTTCCAAAAACTCTATCAGTTGCCATCTTTTGTCACCAGTCCCTATAGCTATCTTTCTTTCTTTCAGTTTCATTTGCACGCTAGTAGGAAGCTTGTGCAAAAAGTGGCTACACACAAAACAGTCCATTGTTTCTTGTGACACACCCATGCGCATCAGAAAAGATGAATGGGCTCTAACATCATCTATAAACCTTTCTAGGTTCCTCAGTGAACTGTTCACAACGTTAATGCTTTCCAGCACTCTTCTTCTTTTCTATTCTGGGATCCGTACTCACTTACCAAAATTTGAACTGCTTCAGCGTACTTGTCTCAAAGTAGACCAAGACCTTTAATCTTGTTTAATGCGGGTCCCTTCAGACTTTGGTGTAAGTAATCTAGCTTTTGCTTCGGGTTCAAACTGGGCTGATCTCCAACGTTGACTTTAAAGCTTTCCCAGAAATTAGGCCAATCGATTATATTTCCACAAAATGTGGGCAGTTGGATTTTTGGTAACTTCGCCATAGTTGGGGGCGGAGCACTTTGGGGTTGTGACTGAATCTGGCCGGCATTGAAAGTGTTACCTTGGGGCCTCCTTTCGCCCCCCCCGCTCTCATTTCCTCCCTCTCTCGTCGTTCTCTTTCTTCTTTTTCTTTGTCCTCCGCCCACTTGGCCCACATTGCGTCTCTTTCTTCTTTTTGGATGGCTTGAAGGCCCATGATCATCAGGTTCTGGGAGTTTAGCAGTTGGCGAAACATGTCTGTCATTTGTTGATGTTCCTGCGTTTGTTTACTTTGACCAACCTTGTTTGTGTATTTTTCCAGGTCCTCTGCAGATATGACCCCGTCTTGCACCAGCTGACTTGTGAGGTTCTTGTGAGCAAATTCGGCATTTCCAAGCGAACGATGGGACTGTCTTTAGGCAGCGATAGAGGGCAATGGGAAGAGCACCCGGAACCCCCTCGTTGATGCAGTCAACACACCACCACCTGGAGCAGCCGTCGCACAAGATTCCGTCAACTGTCTGTTTGGATCTGCAGGTGTTGGATTCATCTGTTGTCTTCATCGGTAGATTCTTTGTCTGGTTGATAGCGCTGGAAATCTGGTTGACAGTGGAAGCGGTGGTTGAATTTCCGGAGCCCGAGGCTGGACAGTATGCAAGGTCTAACAAAGCGGTAAGCGAGAATAATGTTTTAACCATAAACTGCGAGCGTGAAGCTTTGGCTCTGCTACCAATTTATGTAGCACAAATCGACTGAATTGTATAGTTTAATTACAATAACTATGTACGATCAGGGTATCATACCCAAGTCGTAACTCAACTCTTTGTTACAAAGTTTTCAGTTTTTTTTGAATATGTTTATAGACTTCAAGTGTTGTTTTCATGACAGTACGTGTGGTCTACAAAGCCTGTTCATCCCCCGACTGGGCCTCCACAGAGATGGCTTGGGCCTTGGTCGCTGTCATCATTCTCGCAGCTTGCGTTGGTGTCACTGCAGAAGGTAAGAAGGCCGAGGGTGGGTGTCCTTGAGATAAGAGATATAAAATTCAAAAGCATTTATTGGAAAACTGTCATTTTAATTTTTCTTGTTTTGAACGAGTTAAACATCCCACAATTAATACACACGTTTGCGTATACATGCGGGCTGCTCTTCTGGCAACCTGGTAACTTTCTAAATTTGTAAGCGGTCTGTGATGCTTTGGTTCTGCGCTTTGTCTTTGTTTTTTCCGCCTTCATTGAAGAATGTTTTCAACGTTTTTTTCGTTAAAGAATGGATTTAAAATTAAAGTTGAACAAAATTTGACGTTATGTACATCAAATAAAAGCTATGGTGATTTAAAACAGATTCGCTTCTTGAGTTAACCAATGAAAACTTGACTGAACAATTTTATCTTCCAAAGTCGGTAATTCAGAGCGCCGCCTTAACAACAAGCACCAATTTTATGCAAAAGTTGTCGGCCACTTTTATCACTTTCTTTTAAAGCCATTATTTCCAAAGTTTGAACCTGTCGTCTTGACATGTTAGTTCCTATGCTGCATTAATAGTTGGATACAAACTGCTTGAACTTTGTCGAATCTACCTAGCTACCTCACCGTCGTCTTGCAATGTTATTTTCTATGCTACATAACCTATCATTCATTAGTTGAATACAAATTACTTGGATTTTGTCGAGTTGAGCTGTCTCATCGTTTAGCTGGTGTGTAGTGCGTACCTAACTAAATTAAGTTAATTTACAGTTTGCAAGTTTTTCAATTTTTTAAAGCACATGTCAAGATATGTACATATATGAATGTTTTCAGACATGTGCACCTTTACGCAGTGGCGTAGTCAGGAACAAATTTCACGGGGGGAATGACTTTTCGATTTTTGAAATGTGTTAAAATGCATATTGCAATTTTAACGCAGAAACGACACATAGGGTGGGATTCACAAAGCGCGTTTAACTTAGACCCAGTCTAAGTCGTAGACTGCGTTTAAACGCAGTCTAGCTAAACGAACGTTTAGACCCAGTCTAAGTGTGCATATGATTAGCGTGTAAATTTTGTTCTATTTTTGTGTTCTAAATTTGATTACGTTCTATTCCTGATTCACGAGCTCAGTCTAAGTTAAACGTTCGTTTAACTTAAACGCTCGCTAGTGTTAGATTTAGACTAGCCTTTTGGCTGGTCTAAGGTTAGTCTAAGGTTAAGAGGTGCCGCACATTTTCATTCTTATTTTTTATGATCTACCTCAGTTTAATAGGCTTTTACAAACGTCACTTTTTATATAATCTAAAATACGGGGACGAAAACAACACCTAAATTGTGAAGAAGGCAAAAGAATCATTTGATGAAACGGCGTTATACCAATTTTTTTGGTTGGGCTGTGGTGTTTTGCTTTTTCTTGCTTTTTCTTTGTGGCTTCTAAAAATATACGTTTGTAGCTGTAACTAAAAAAATAATCAACCTTTTCCTCAGTGCGGATTACGGGTCTAGGGCAAATATATTTCGCAACTGGTCGAGTATGCTTTCTACTGAATTCTGCTATGAATTGAAACACTGTACTTTGAGTTATTTCAACTTAAATCACTTTTTTGTTTCCAGTTTTGCGGATTACTTGATACTTTCGTATGTTTTGATTACTAAGCTACAGCACACTTTTCTCGCCATGTCTTTTCCGGTGGCGTCAAGCATGGGCCGTCATGTTAACTTCCGATTCTAGTTTCTTATACGATTCTTCTTTTTTAGCAGTTTCCTTCCTTCTTTTTGTTTTTTTCTATTTTTTTTATCTTTCTACTTTTTATTTGGTATGGTATAACGCCGTTTCATCAAATGATTCTTTTCTTTACTTAAATTAGGTGTTGTTTTCGTCCCCGTATTTGTTGATTATATAAAAGTGGTTTGTAAATTTATAAAGTAGAGTTTGTGCCCATTAAATACTGAGGTAGATCATAAAAAATAAGAAAAAATGTGCGCCCCCCTTAACCTTAGACTAACCTTAGGCCGAAAAAAGTGCCCAAATCACTAGTGTTTTGCTTTAACTACAACTGCGTTTGTTGGTTCTTTCTGCTGTGAATCGCCTCAGATAGACTGTAATCAAATTTAGAACACTAAAAATAGAACAAAATTTACACGCTAATCATATGCAGACTTAGACTGGGTCTAAACGTTCGTTTAGCTAGACTGCGTTTAAACGCAGTCTACGACTTAGACTGGGTCTAAGTTAAACGCGGTTTGTGAATTCCACCCTATGTGTCGTTTCTGCGTTAAAATTGCAATATGCATTTTAACACATTTCAAAAATCGAAAAGTCATTCCCCCCGTGAAATTTGTTCCTGACTACACCACTGCGTAAAGGTGCACATGTCTGAAAACATTCATATATGTACATATCTTGACATGTGCTTTAAAAAATTGAAAAACTTGCAAACTGTAAATTAACTTAATTTAGTTAGGTACGCACTACACACCAGCTAAACGATGAGACAGCTCAACTCGACAAAATCCAAGTAATTTGTATTCAACTAATGAATGATAGGTTATGTAGCATAGAAAATAACATTGCAAGACGACGGTGAGGTAGCTAGGTAGATTCGACAAAGTTCAAGCAGTTTGTATACAACTATTAATGCAGCATAGGAACTAACATGGCAAGACGACAGGTTCAAACTTTGCGAAATAAAGTGGCTTTAAAAATAAAGTTGATAAAAGTGTCCGACAACTTTTGCATAAAATTGCTGCTTGTTGTTAAGGCGGCGCTCTGAATTACCGACTTTGGAAGATAAAATTGTTCAGTCAAGTTTTCATTGGTTAACTCAAGAAGCGAATCTGTTTTAAATCACCATAGCTTTTATTTGATGTACATAACGTCAAATTTTGTTCAACTTTAATTTTAAATCCATTCTTCAACGAGAAAAAGTTTTTCAGATGGATACACCAAAAATTTCTATAGGGCATTTGGTAGAACAGCTTTTTGCGGCGACTTGGTAAATAAATTTTACAAATTCGTATGTGTAAGCATACCTTTCAAAAAAATTTTCTAAATACGGTGAGCAACATTAACAAAAGTTTTAAAAAAATGAAAAAAATTTCCATCATCATTTTTTGTTAAATTACATTTTGAATTTTGAAACTCTTTTTGAAACTCTTTTGAATTTTAGTACTAAAAATAGCTCTATTTGTTGGAAATTACGTTATGTATGTGTAGGAAAACTTCAAATTTCTGAAATTGGGCTAAAGGGGTCATTGTTCAAGATTACTATTCAAGTGTTGCAAAAACCGATAGTCATAAAACTTTGGAAAATACTAAAACCGATAGGTTAAGAGGTGCCGCACATTTTCATTTTTATTTTTTATGATCTACCTCAGTTTAATAGGCTTTTACAAACGTCACTTTTTATATAATCTAAAATACGGGGACGAAAACAACACCTAAATTGTGAAGAAGGCAAAAGAATCATTTGATGAAACGGCGTTATACCAAGAAAAGTAGAACAGAGAAAACAAAAGAAAGCGAAACTGCTAAAAAGAAGAATTGTATAAGAAACAAGAATCGGAAGTTAACATGACGGTCCATGCGGCGCTAGCGGAAAAGAAATGGCGAGAAGTGGATAAGTGAAAAGTGAAGGCGGAAAAAACAAAGACAAAGCGCAGAACCAAAGCATCACAGACCGCTTACAAATTTAGAAAGTTACCAGGTTGCCAGAAGAGCAGCCCGCATGTATACGCAAACGTGTGTATTAATTGTGGGATGTTTAACTCGTTCAAAACAAGAAAAATTAAAATGACAGTTTTCCAATAAATGCTTTTGCCTTTTATATCTCTTATCTCAAGGACACCCACCCTCGGCCTTCTTACCTTCTGCAGTGACACCAACGCAAGCTGCGAGAATGATGACAGCGACCAAGGCCCAAGCCATCTCTGTGGAGGCCCAGTCGGGGGATGATCAGGCTTTGTAGACCACACGTACTGTCATAAAAACAACACTTAAAGTCTATAAATATATTCAAAAAAAACTGAAAACTTTGTAACAAAGAGTTGAGTTACGACTTGGGTATGATACCCTGATCGTACATAGTTATTGTAATTAAACTATACAATTCAGTCGATTTGTGCTACATAAATTGGTAGCAGAGCCAAAGCTTCACGCTCGCAGTTTATGGTTAAAACATTATTCTCGCTTACCGCTTTGTTAGCCCTTGCATACTGTCCAGCCTCGGGCTCCGGAATTTCAACCACCGCTTCCACTGTCAACCAGATTTCCAGCGCTATCAACCAGACAAAGAATCTACCGATGAAGACAACAGATGAATCCAACACCTGCAGATCCTGCTCCAAACAGACGGTTGACGGAATCTTGTGCGACGGCTGCTCCAGGTGGTGGTGTGTTGACTGCATCAACGAGGGGGTTCCGGGTGCTCTTCCCATTGCCCTCAATCGCTGCCTAAAGACAGTCCCATCGTTCGCTTGGAAATGCCGAATTTGCTCACAAGAACCTCACAAGTCAGCTGGTGCAAGACGGGGTCATATCTGCAGAGGACCTGGAAAAATACACAAACAAGATTGGTCAAAGTAAACAAACGCAGGAACATCAACAAATGACAGACATGTTTCGCCAACTGCTAAACTCCCAGAACCTGATGATCATGGGCCTTCAAGCCATCCAAAAAGAAGAAAGAGACGCAATGTGGGCCAAGTGGGCGGAGGACAAAGAAAAAGACAGACAAGAGCAACGACGAGAAAGGGAGGAAATGAGACGCGAAAGAAAATAACGCATGAAAAGATTGCAACATCGAAACTTGAGATTTAGTCCACGGAAGTACATTTTTACAGATTTCTGTGAATGAAATTGATGTAACGCAAAATTTAAGCAAACAAAATTTTTGAAGTTTTAGTATAAAGTAGACACGGGGTGACACAATTAAAAACACAATATAGGTAAACCTAACGGGCGGCAGTCAATAGACACCATAGTGATTTTTTG
Source organism: Trissonchulus sp. WLG1_4 (assembly GCA_030248245.1). Lineage (NCBI taxonomy): Eukaryota > Metazoa > Nematoda > Enoplea > Enoplida > Ironidae > Trissonchulus > Trissonchulus sp. WLG1_4. The sequence goes on along the minus strand of JASANF010019392.1, from coordinate 3,165 downwards.
AGTGCGGTTACTTAGGGGTACGTATGTACACCCGTTACTCGCTACATTTCAATACATTAAATGATATTTTGCGTAAAAATGCACAGAACTAAACAGTCCTGTCATTTTCGGATCCTATCACTAGTGTCTGGGAGTTCTCAATAGCGTAAAAAACTGCAAGAGTGAGATATAGCAACCATAGATGCACATATAAGGTAGGGGGTATCAACACCCCCTCGAAGGTTTCAAAAGCTGTGACCAAAAAAGTGCCCCAAAATTGAGGTAAACACCAAAATCAAAACTGTCGCCGGACACCAGAACCACCAAATACTCCGCCGGGGGTCGGACATCCGCGCCTCCCAATTGCTCCCGTGCATCTCTGATAGCAGTCCTGGTTTCTGTAGCGTCAAGGAGCTCAGTCAATCTTGTCAATGATAAATGATTATTTATGAGCTACAACTAAATGGGAGCAGCTGAAATTATACAATAAATTCTTGATAAAAGAGAAATTTGGTTATCTGCATCGAAAAGCTAGTATAAGGCATTGTGAAGTTTTTATAATGTGGTGTGCGCTATCAGTGAGATTCTTTGGACTCGAGACCGAAGTGTAGACGTCCTTTCACTCACATAAATAAGTAACTAACATTAACTACTCTGCAACCCTAAGCCTAAAAAAACACCACTTTGGCGTACAAAACCATTTATTGTAAATGTAACTTGGAGCAATGATAGATGCAAAAAATTGGGAGAATACAAAGCTGCACGGCCGCAGCAGCAAAACAAACTAACCAACCGTTGGCAAAAGTCAGACTTGGTTCGCTATGCATACAACGTCGGTTTAAAAAATGTAAATTCGTTTTTATTATTAGTCCTTTTGGGTTAGCACAAACTTTACTTTAACCCATTATTATATATTTAAACACCCAATACAATTTCTGGAGACTGCTTGGAAAAACAAGAACTGATGCAAACTAGTACTGCATTTCCTCCCAGTTGAGCCTGGAGCGCTAGGGGAGCTTGACTGACAGCACAGGTGTACATGGGGTCTGGGCTCTACAAGCGGGCATTGGGATAAGCCCCTTACATTGGTGCTGAAAGAAGGGTGCCTCAAAACTCAAAATTTGACCAAGATTGCTGTAAAATGCTTAAAATGTTCAAAAACAAAAAGCTCGCTAAAAGTTTTCAAATTTCGTAAAAAAATTCTATTTTTAGCAAAAAATTTGCGTTGTTGACAAGCCCCAAAACGTCAGGACAAGCTAACACTAAAATTTTTAAACATCTGGCACAAGCCCCCCCCACCCTTAGACCGAGACTCCTTGAACATATATGCTTTACAGGTAGGGTGCACGTTTGAATTAAGCAAAGTTTTCTAACGACTAACATTTGACGTTTGATTTCCGAAACCTTACGTATCGTCAAGATGCAGAAGAATATCACATAAACATAAACCGGTGTCGGAGAAATTTTGTTACTTTTGTAGACTATTTGTTTCGAACATAATGCATTTGACAATTTAAGTATTAACAATCTATGGCCATTTCTCGAGGATGATTCGTTAAGTTGATACAAATAGCCAATTTGTAACAGTTACCACAATGTTATAGTATAGCTATTTCATTTTTAGCAGTATCCACAACTTCCGAAAGTCCAAATTCCACGGGAATTATAGTGGGCGTAGCTATCGCTGTGGTGATAGTGATCGCGATGATTATCGGTGTGATTGTCATTATGCGACAGCGCCTGCAAAAGAAAAATCGCGACAAGAAGCAAGGAAAAAAAGATCGAACGGAGGCTCAAAGTGAAGTGTCTCGCGGATCGACCCGAAAAAGTAGACTGAGCATAAGAAAGAAAGATCGTAACAAGGATAAAACTTTGAAAGAGTCCTCGTTCACTGCGGTCGGCGGTCCTAACAAGTAAGCCTTAAAGACATGTCTGTTAAAAAATGACACTTAGTTTTCGACAATGCCATGATTTTGATTAATCATGTGCATTCGGTTGGCAGGAACCAAATAATGACAGTCATGAAATTGCGAAAGACTAGTAGCAATCACGAATTCGAAATACAACATAGTATATATTTTAAATAAGTTTAAATATAAATATAATAAGTTTAAATCTGTATTTAGACTCACATAAAACTACATTAAGCGTTAATTAGTTTTTTGCTTCATCGATTAATGATTTATTGCTGCAGAAAACCAGCATCTGCGAAACCGTCAGATACAGCGGTCGGCAAATTAAAACAGTATCAAAAATGACTTTCAACAAACAATGATTTACATTTTGGACTATAGAAGCTATCTAGACAGTTTCGAAAACAAGCGTTTTTGCTAATTGTATTTAGTGTGCCCTGATATGTATATAATATTTGGTTTTCACTGCATTTTATTTCATTAACTATTTTATATTTATTTCTTGTAAAAGTTGTCATCTGAGTCTTCAAGATCAATTTTTTGGAAACAGTGTATATTAAATTACAATGCTCTTTGTTTTGCGAAAAATTCCAATAAACTTATTCAATCCAGAAAATTATAATTGAAAAAAAACAGTCAAAAATGTACGTATTTGTATTCTGTTGTATTCTGTTATTTTATATACGTTATTGTGTAGTAGGGCGTAGGGGCGTGCAGATGCAACCTTTGAGGTGGGTCTGCAATACAATTTTTTTGAGTCGCATACATTGTATTGTGGAGGCGGAAGCCCATTTCCATTCCATTTTCCATTAAAAAAATATGAACGTTAAGCTTGTTGTGATAAGTATTTTCGTGTAAAATGCTACAATTTTTGTATGTATCTTATTGCTTGTGTGTAAACTGAACTTGTTGTAATACTTTGTCTGTACTACAGTCAGTAGTCACACGACCTAGCGGAAACTTAACAGATGGTAGAAGATATATTAGTGAACGACAAAAAAATAAGACGAATATATATTAAAGTATTGATAGGTAAATAGAAATATTAAGTTTGGAGTTTCAATGGTTTCAAAAAAATTTAATTTTTTTTCAAAAAAAATAGTTGCACCATGCTACGAAGTAATTTATTCTGTATGAAAAAACGTGGACAAAAAACCATTTTCCGATAGACTGCTGTGTGTTCTGTAACAATATTGTTGTGCTTATTTGTCACTGGCTGGGTTTTTATTTTTTATGTATGCAAGCTTGTTTGCTTTTTTGAATGTTTGTGTCC
>JASANF010019391.1:0-31113 GCA_030248245.1 Trissonchulus sp. WLG1_4 | reverse complement strand
TGGAACAAAAATAAACGCCTTTAAATGCAATTCTTAAAATAACCCTTGTAGGTACACATAGCCTCTGTGACATGAGTTGTAGGTGTACTTTTATAGGCATAGGCAATGGTCCGTCCGAGCAAGGGCACTCCCTCGTAGCACTGGCTGGGCCGGACACACAGTCGACAACGACTCTCGGCATCGCAGTTTGTGACGGTGACCTGGGGTTGGTCAGGGTCGACGGGGGCGGGCGGGGCGGCGGTGGGAGGAGGCCTGGGGGTGTTGGTGCGCATGGAGACCACCCCGTAGTGGTACTGGTCGTAGTAGTCCACCGGGCCCCCCCTGGGCTGGCGGTAGGAGCACTGGCCCAGGGCTCGGTTGCAGCGTCGCTCCCCCTGCACACACTGCGCGTCTCGCTCGCACACCTCTCCCGCCCCGAATCCTGAAACAACCTGCAAGCTCCTGCAGTCCTGTCTCAGCTGTCTAAAGTCTGACCCAAAAATGCTGCACTCTGAGAGAAAACAAAGACCTGATTTTATTACATCAGCTAGTAGTCACAAAAATCACGCCAACTGGTTTGATCCAGGGTTGACCACTGGAGTGTTTTTGGTCAGACTTTAGTTAGTAATTTCTTGTTTACCGTTTACACTATAGAGGAAATAGACAAGAAAGACGGCCTAGTATGTCACTACTACTACTTCAAGTACATATGTCACTTTTCACGTTGAACTCGATTCATACTTTCATCCGTATGTCCGTCCGTTCAGCCTGCACAATGACGTCACTAGCAGCCTAGTGCAGTGGATCAGCCAGCGCCTGTGACGTCATTATTTTCTCATTTTGTCGGCAAAACGGCTGTAAGTATGAACCAGACAGTCTCTCTGCCGAATGCCGCTGACCTTTCACGTATGTATTATTTAGAAAGTTTCCACAAAAATCACAAACTTTAAGATCATGCCAATGCTTTCTTAAGGGGGGGGCTACGTGGAAAAGTGAAAATTTTAGGTTCTCCGATTCGCTTCAAATTTGCACACAGTGTAGCCCCAGGTAAGGCGCATCGCAGATGTAACAAAGTGGATCCAATGATTTTGCCAATTTTTTACTAGGGGCTCCCAAAATTTCATTTTTACTTGTAAATCATAGGCACAAAAAAAAGTTTTTTGTGATTGCAAAGCGTCCCTTTACTCGAAATTTTTGTTAACACTGACGAAGTTGATGTTTACATGATTCGATAGCCTAACATCATATCTCAACCTCCATACCTATCTATAATCCATTTTTTTAAATTTTTGCTCATGACCTGAGCTGTGACGCCAAATGTAAAGTTACTCAAATTTGGCGAGCCCAAAAAAACGACCATTTTTTCACCTTTCGTCCTCGATTTTAAAATTGAAAATACATATCAAAATCCGGATCATACGATTTTGCGCTTACATGTGGGCTACTACATACTTTGCCAAGTTTCAGCCTGATGGGCTTGATGTAGTTTCGGTTAGAACTGTCCAAGTAAGGACTACTTTTAGGCTTTTGTACGCACTTTTACCTATGTAAATACACTGACAAACGCACTGAACCAAAAGTGCACCTTCAAGCTTAATGATTCTTATCTGAGGTTGGGGTGCCTTGGGGGAGTAACATATGTGAAAATACGCAAAATTGGAGAACTTTAATTTTTGACCTGGGTAGCCCCCCCCCCTTAATACTCTGCCTGTAGACGACGAGCGGCCTTTCTTGAGTTAAGATATTTTTTTGAACTTATGGGGCGAGGTGCATATGTGGAGAAATGCAAAGTTGGTGCAGGCTGAGGTGGCTTTGTGTGTTCCCTACCCTGGCAGTAGCAGATGGGACAGTCCTTTCCATTGGCCATGCGGTCCAGCGAGTATCCAAAGCACACCTTCAGGTCGCAGAAGGCCGTCGGACAGCCATCTAAACAGCATTTCGCTCACAATGCTTCTAAGTTGTATTTTTATGCTTCTTATATTAAAACCTTTTAATGTTTTTATGATATTACTGCTGCTACTTTTAGTATGCCTAAAGACAATATTAACGGCCAATTTTGCCCAATTTGCGGCAAAACCTTTAGTAGGTATGTGTCAGGCCTTTATTTTAAAGTACTGTAAACTCACCGGAGCTCAGCAAAATTCGTGCAGCTTTATTCATGTTAAGGCCTGAAATCTTATAATAATTAAGAGTACGGCACCGCCACCCTCTAGCCTCATACACTTACTGTCGGTGCTGCATGGGGATGTAGTCGCAGTGCTGGCGTCCACGCACACGATGCACTTGCCCTCCCCCTTGCACAGTACGCCACCGCCACCCCCTCGCCTCATACACTTACTAAACTGCAGATACTCCAGCTGTCTGTGCTGCATGGGGATGTAGGCGCAGTGCTGTCCGTCCACGCACACGATGCACTTGCCCTCCCCCTCGTCACAGTACGCCACCGCCACCCCCTCGCCTCATACACTTACTAAACTGCAGATACTCCAGCTGTCTGTGCTGCATGGGGATGTAGGCGCAGTGCTGTCCGTCCACGCACACGATGCACTTGCCCTCCCCCTCGTCACAGTACGCCACCGCCACCCCCTCGCCTCATACACTTACTGGACTGCAGATACTCCAGCTGTCTGTGCTGCATGGGGATGTAGGCGCAGTGCTGTCCGTCCACGCACACGATGCACTTGCCCCCCCCCTCGTCACAGTACGCCACCGCCACCCCCTCGCCTCATACACTTACTAAACTGCAGATACTCCAGCTGTCTGTGCTGCATGGGGATGTAGGCGCAGTGCTGTAGTGCTGTCCGTCCACGCACACGATGCACTTGCCCTCCCCCTCGTCACAGTACGCCACCGCCACCCCCTCGCCTCATACTCTTACTAAACTGCAGATACTCCAGCTGTCTGTGCTGCATGGGGATGTAGGCGCAGTGCTGTCCGTCCACGCACACGATGCACTTGCCCTCCCCCTCGTCACAGTACGCCACCGCCACCCCCTCGCCTCATACACTTACTAAACTGTAGATACTCCAGCTGTCTGTGCTGCATGGGGATGTAGTCGCAGTGCTGGCGTCCACGCACACGATGCACTTGCCCTCCCCCTTGCACAGTACGCCACCGCCACCCCCTCGCCTCATACACTTACTAAACTGCAGATACTCCAGCTGTCTGTGCTGCATGGGGATGTAGGCGCAGTGCTGTCCGTCCACGCACACGATGCACTTGCCCCTCCCCCTCGTCACAGTACGCCACCGCCCACCCCCTCGCCTCATACACTTACTAAACTGGAGATACTCCAGCTGTCTGTGCTGCATGGGGATGTAGGCGCAGTGCTGTCCGTCCACGCACACGATGCACTTGCCCTCCCCCTCGTCACAGTACGCCACCGCCACCCCCCTCGCCTCATACACTTACTGGACTGCAGATACTCCAGCTGTCTGTGCTGCATGGGGATGTAGGCGCAGTGCTGTCCGTCCACGCACACGATGCACTTGCCCTCCCCCTCGTCACAGTACGCCACCGCCACCCCCTCGCCTCATACACTTACTAAACTGCAGATACTCCAGCTGTCTGTGCTGCATGGGGATGTAGGCGCAGTGCTGTAGTGCTGTCCGTCCACGCACACGATGCACTTGCCCTCCCCCTCGTCACAGTACGCCACCGCCACCCCCTCGCCTCATACACTTACTAAACTGCAGATACTCCAGCTGTCTGTGCTGCATGGGGATGTAGGCGCAGTGCTGTCCGTCCACGCACACGATGCACTTGCCCTCCCCCTCGTCACAGTACGCCACCGCCACCCCCTCGCCTCATACACTTACTGTCGGTGCTGCAGGGGATGTAGGCGCAGTGCTGCCGTCCCGCACACGATGCACTGCCCTCCCCCTTGTCACAGTACGCCACCGCCACCCCCTCGCCTCATACACTTACTAAACTGCAGATACTCCAGCTGTCTGTGCTGCATGGGGATGTAGGCGCAGTGCTGTCCGTCCACGCACACGATGCACTTGCCCTCCCCCTCGTCACAGTACGCCACCGCCACCCCCTCGCCTCATACACTTACTGGACTGCAGATACTCCAGCTGTCTGTGCTGCATGGGGATGTAGGCGCAGTGCTGTCCGTCCACGCACACGATGCACTTGCCCTCCCCCTCGTCACAGTACGCCACCGCCACCCCCTCGCCTCATACACTTACTGGACTGCAGATACTCCAGCTGTCTGTGCTGCATGGGGATGTAGGCGCAGTGCTGTCCGTCCACGCACACGATGCACTTGCCCCCCCCTCGTCACAGTACGCCACCGCCACCCCCTCGCCTCATACACTTACTAAACTGCAGATACTCCAGCTGTCTGTGCTGCATGGGGATGTAGGCGCAGTGCTGTAGTGCTGTCCGTCCACGCACACGATGCACTTGCCCCTCCCCCTCGTCACAGTACGCCTCCGCCACCCCCCTCGCCTCATACTCTTACTAAACTGCAGATACTCCAGCTGTCTGTGCTGCATGGGGATGTAGGCGCAGTGCTGTCCGTCCACGCACACGATGCACTTGCCCTCCCCCTCGTCACAGTACGCCACCGCCACCCCCTCGCCTCATACACTTACTAAACTGTAGATACTCCAGCTGTCTGTGCTGCATGGGGATGTAGTCGCAGTGCTGGCGTCCACGCACACGATGCACTTGCCCTCCCCCTTGCACAGTACGCCACCGCCACCCCCTCGCCTCATACACTTACTAAACTGCAGATACTCCAGCTGTCTGTGCTGCATGGGGATGTAGGCGCAGTGCTGTCCGTCCACGCACACGATGCACTTGCCCTCCCCCTCGTCACAGTACGCCACCGCCACCCCCTCGCCTCATACACTTACTAAACTGCAGATACTCCAGCTGTCTGTGCTGCATGGGGATGTAGGCGCAGTGCTGTCCGTCCACGCACACGATGCACTTGCCCTCCCCCTCGTCACAGTACGCCACCGCCACCCCCTCGCCTCATACACTTACTGGACTGCAGATACTCCAGCTGTCTGTGCTGCATGGGGATGTAGGCGCAGTGCTGTCCGTCCACGCACACGATGCACTTGCCCCCCCCTCGTCACAGTACGCCACCGCCACCCCCTCGCCTCATACACTTACTAAACTGCAGATACTCCAGCTGTCTGTGCTGCATGGGGATGTAGGCGCAGTGCTGTAGTGCTGTCCGTCCACGCACACGATGCACTTGCCCTCCCCCTCGTCACAGTACGCCACCGCCACCCCCTCGCCTCATACACTTACTAAACTGCAGATACTCCAGCTGTCTGTGCTGCATGGGGATGTAGGCGCAGTGCTGTCCGTCCACGCACACGATGCACTTGCCCTCCCCCTCGTCACAGTACGCCACCGCCACCCCCTCGCCTCATACACTTACTAAACTGTAGATACTCCAGCTGTCTGTGCTGCATGGGGATGTAGGCGCAGTGCTGTCCGTCCACGCACACGATGCACTTGCCCTCCCCCTCGTCACAGTACGCCACCGCCACCCCCTCGCCTCATACACTTACTGGACTGCAGATACTACAGCTGTCTGTGCTGCATGGGGATGTAGGCGCAGTGCTGTCCGTCCACGCACACGATGCACTTGCCCTCCCCCTCGTCACAGTACGCCACCGCCACCCCCTCGCCTCATACACTTACTGGACTGCAGATACTCCAGCTGTCTGTGCTGCATGGGGATGTAGGCGCAGTGCTGTCCGTCCACGCACACAATGCACTTGCCCTCCCCCTCGTCACAGTACGCCACCGCCACCCCCTCGCCTCATACACTTACTGGACTGCAGATACTCCAGCTGTCTGTGCTGCATGGGGATGTAGGCGCAGTGCTGTCCGTCCACGCACACGATGCACTTGCCCTCCCCCTCGTCACAGTACGCCACCGCCACCCCCTCGCCTCATACACTTACTAAACTGTAGATACTCCAGCTGTCTGTGCTGCATGGAGATGTAGGCGCAGTGCTGTCCGTCCACGCACACGATGCACTTGCCCTCCCCCTCGTCACAGTACGCCACCGCCACCCCCTCGCCTCATACACTTACTGGACTGCAGATACTCCAGCTGTCTGTGCTGCATGGGGATGTAGGCGCAGTGCTGTCCGTCCACGCACACGATGCACTTGCCCTCCCCCTCGTCACAGTATGGCACCGCCACCTCGCCCCACACCACTGTCCAACACAACATCGCGCACAATGCTAACGTCAGCGCTGAAACTTTAATGTTGTAATACGTATTTGCGCGGCCAAATCAGCGACCGTGCATACTAATTTCAATCGAGGCATTGAAACTGAAAAAGCAGGTAAATTATATTCAGCTTCATTACATCACTAAAGCCTGCTGCTGTTGTAACGTAGCGGTCAGTGTAGGCAGTGTAGTAGGCGACGACAGCCGCGTAGTAATGTGTAGTTAGAAGTTCTACTGGGGTTGATAAAAATTGTTAGAAAAATTAGTCGTAGGCCGGGATAGTGTAGTGGTCAGCGAGCGCGTCTGCCAATACACGTCTGCCATATTCCGGAGTGTAGCAGAAGGCACAGGTTCGATTCCTATCCTATCCCTTTGTGAAAAATGTATGGGGGGGCGACCCCTAACCTTTCATCTGGCGCTGCAAGTAGGGTCGGACCAGAGATATACGCAGATTGTTGATTGGATTGGGGGTTTCAACCCCTACAAGTACGCCGCTGAGTTGTGATTTGGTTGTTAGGTTGCTAAGGGAATCCTTAGGAAACCCATGAGTTCATTTGAGTAAGGTTTCGGGTTATCCTGAGAAAACCCAGGTTTGGTTGCTTGAGTGAGGTTACGGGTGATCCTTAGAAAACCCAGTACTTTATGGTTCAGTAAGGTTGCGGGTGATCCTTAGAAAATCTTGGGATTCTTGTATAGCGAGCGTACCTGACCAACTGCGAGGACGCAGTTGGATTAAGCGGGGGGAAGATGTAACGTAGTGGTCAGTGTAGTAGGCGAGTCTTGCAAATTGCAACAACAGCCGCGTAGTAGTGTGTAGTTAGAAGTTCTACTGGGGTTGATAAAGGCTGTTAGAAAAATTAGTCGTAGGCCGGGATAGTTTAGTGGTCAGCGAGCGCGTCTGCCATATTCCGGAGTGTAGCAGAAGGCAAAGGATTGTGTGGATTTCGTGTGTGTCTGCGTTTGTGTCCGTGTGTTTGATTGCATGTGTATATGGGTGCGTATGTATGCAGGACTTAAGGTGGTAGTTACGTTTTCGAAGTTTTTGAAATAATTCAAAAGTTACTTGATCGAACATAATCAAACTTGGCACGGACATTGCGAATGTAAATACATAGCAATATTTCAGCTAATTTTCACATTGATTTAAACTTTTACGGCTAATTAATAGCTAAAAAACTGGATTTTTTGTGTATTTTTTGAGGACTTACAAAATTGTATGCAAATTTTTGTGGCTGTTACACTACTCATAAAAGCCAATCAAAAAAGGTCTAACCCAATTTATTTTAAGAATATTTTCAGCTAAAATATGACATATTTCTGTTAGTCGTTCTAGGCGATCCGTAACTTTGAAGTTTTTTTACCTCAATTTTGACTTCTCATGCCAATATCACGAAATACCAATAACCACTTTGCACAATAATTTACATGTACATAGTGCCTTATGCATCTATTATACCTGCAAAATTTAGTTTGTATATGTCACAGCAGCCACGAGTATTGGCAGTGTTAATAAACCCCTGCAAAAATTGCAAATTTTCTTCAGTCTCCTGAAACGTCATTTTTAAAACTTTTGTCCGCCATTTTTTCAACGGGTACGGGAAAACTGTGCTTAATGTATTATTAGCTGACCCCAATGAGGCCCTATTTAACTGAATTAAAATTTTTTTAAAAATCTGTCATTTCTGAGCACAATGAGTGATTTCAGTTGAAGTAACCAATATCCTGTTCCGTTCATAAGAATGCGAAGACACCTTTTTTGACAGTAGCCAAATAAATTTGCCCTATACCTTTTTCAAATTGAGTAAAAAGGTTGATTATTTTTTTAGTTACAGCCTACCAAAGTCATAAAAACTGCCGTTTCTTGACTTTTTAGAAAAATTTCAGGCAAAATTTTGCTCACTGTAAAAATCTGCTAAATTATTACGTTTAGTTAAGCATACCAGTAGGTTCGTAACACATCAACGTGCCTTTGGTATAAATTGCGTAAGTGTATGCGGAATTTTTTTACCACAGTGAAGAAATAACGAAATACGGGGAAAAATGCTTAAAATTGAGCTGATGAGCTTCACCAAAATAGTTGGCGTGCACACTATGAGTAACACCGACTCTTGAAAAATTGTAATTTTGTAAAAAATAAGTTGATTAATAATATGCAAAAGACCGCTTGTGAATTGATTTAGTAATTGCTACAAAATAGAACATTGAAAAAAGCTGCGAAAACGTAACTACCACCTTAAAGGGTAGATTTCACAACGGTGGGTCTCAAAAACCATGGTTCTACGTACGTTTTTAAATGATTTACACATAATTTCATAACTTTTAAATAATGGTTTTTTAATAATAATTTTTCTAAAACCATGGTTTTTGCGCAGTTGAAATTTTCAGCCCATGTTATACCGCAAGCCACAGGGCTTTTGAAATTTAGGCCGAAAAGGCGAGGGCAAACGGGCAAAATTGACCATGAGCCCGAGCCCGCGATAAAACGGGTGATAACCGGGGCAACGTGCCCTAAATCACTCAGAAACCGCCCTACTTACGTCTGGGGCACACATACGGAATCACCAACAACAGCTACAAGACCCTCCACGGGCACCTAGCTGCCAAAAGGCTCAACAAAAAACCAGAAAACCAATTTCAAAGGACAGAATTTTATTTAAAATTTCAACTTTTTTCAACATAAAAATTAACAAATATTTGGACAGGAGAAAACAAGTCAAAATTTAGCTTACATCATATGTCTAGCTTAGGGGGAGCAAACTGTAATTGGAAACGACACGCGACGCCTGAGTACCTGGCCTCTGTTCAAATGCGCCGGTGCCACCCCCCAATTTCGTCACCTCGTGGACAATAAGCCAGACACACCGAAGGAGAATCAGTTTATATCTCCGCGGTCATTTAAAATGCAAACTAGTTCTCCCGTTAAAATACAATTTAGAAAGTATTAAAATAATTGAAATAAATAATTTAAATACCAAATTTGGATGCTAAACTGCATATAAAATGAATAATTTCAAAAAGTGTAAATAGAAGCCTTCACACGCCACGTCATCAGACTAAATATGTGTAAACCAACAGTTCAAGCAAACAAGCAGGATTTTCATGCAAACTTTTTGAGTGAATTTATGCTTTTGACACATACAAACTTATACAAAGTTTAGTCCTGCCGCCAAAAAATTGCTGAGCACGCACAATTATTCCCCAACAGTTTTTAACAAACTTCTATGTGAAAGCTAAGTAAAAATTCATGCCTGTAATGACTGTAAATTTGAACCTCCTGCTATATTAATACAATATCTCAATACAATATCTCAATTTAAGGTTTTTTAAGGATTTTACTCATATTTGCCGCATTTTTCCTGGTTTTTGGCCTATTGCAAAATTGAAAAAGATATCTCATATTTTTAGGTCTAAGTGAAAAAGAAATTTTTTTAAGACTAGTCTGCATTATCATATGCATCAACTTTCAATCATGTAAACATTCTGTAAAGAAATATCAAATTCTAATTAAAGGTTTGGTATTAAATTTACGACTTTAATCACAGTAACAGACTCTAAACAACTGATTTAAAGAAATTGTTGCGCATGAGCAGAAACATAACCTGGACGATGGTGTCACTATCATGTAGGACCAAAACGATTTCTTTGATAAAATTAGAACTGTTAGCGTCCCGTTCTAACTGCTGAAATAACTATGTACTAGAACAAATTTTATCTTGAAATTAAACATGCGTACTCCAGCTACCTATTAGGTTATATACCTGAAAAAATATCAAGGTCAACCACTTTTGGCTTACGTACCTTATTTTAAATAAAACCTATTTAAGCTAAAATTCGATTGAGCCCAAGAGTAGCATATTTTAAATAGAAGCTTAAATATTACCTATATTTTATTACGCCTCGCCAAGCCAAGACAGCAAGGGATTTTTACTGGAAGAAAGGCAGCATTTCCATCGGGATGACCCAGTTGGGATTCGAACCACCCATCTCTGGATTTGCAGACCAGTGCTGTACCATTTGAGCTACTGGGCCAATGCTGAGCTTTCGTAAATCAAGTACTGTAGCCTAAGGGGCCTAACTCACACTCACTTATGCAATGCCGCTTTAGAGAATGAGGGGTTGTAGGTTCTCACTTGCAACGTATTAATTATTCTAATTAGTTTATCATTATTTGATTAGTTCTCGAATGTTGTACTTTAATTTGTTAAAAAATTAAAAATACAAAACGGAACGAATAAAACATTATTAGTGGAAAAAACGACGTTGTCCCCCCCTACACGGATGGCCATTTTTCGGCAAAAAACGACTCATCAAAGTAAGTCAAAACATTTCAAAACTTAAATCAAAACATTTCAAATTTTCTATTTAAAGTTAACAAAGCCCTATGCTTACTATATAACCCGATACTTTAACCGTACTTTGATGCAGAACAATGCACACATGCAATTACCAAACGAAAAGTAATATAAAGTCCTGCCGCCACTGAGGTGGCGGCAGGAACAAGTTGCTGTCAGCCTTGCCCATGATGTAAAAACTATGGAGCGCGGCGCGAAGCGTTATTTCACGCGCATTTTCAGACGACGAATAAAATGGACAAAAAGCGTGACGTGCCTGACTTATACACGTGAAGAAACTAAACTAAGGGCATGTTTTAGCTGAATTCGAGTTTATCATTATGCGGGAAAACCCTCTCCGAGTAAGGGGTAACCCACCAAATACAAAACCTATGTAACGGCGGAAATTGCAAAGCCAGTTCAGTAAGAAATAAGGTTCCCACTGGGCAGAAATAAGAAATAAATAACCAGAAATAAGAAATACGGCATTATTTAAGAAATAAAAGGGCATTCCCACTGCAGAAATAAGCTTTTGTTGTTTCAGAAATAACAAACTTTATTTCTAAAATAAGAAGTCAAATTCATTTTAACTTAAGAAATAAGAAATAAGGAGTGAGCCAATCAGAAGCGTTGGTTGGAGCTTGCGACGCTAAGCCACGCCTTCCTTGCTGCTGATTGGACAATTCAAATATCGCTCTGTACGTACGTTCTGCTGCGTACGTACTTTCAAATTCCCGCCTAAATTCACCCCCAGCCAATGAGATAACAGCTTGAAATGGGCTTATTTCTTATTTCTGCACTGTGAACGCGTAAGGCTTTATTTCTCATTTTCATATTTCTGCCCATTATTTCTTACTTCTATTTCTTATTTCTTAATTCTTATTTCTTATTTCTGCCTAGTGTTAACCGGGCCTAACAGAAGCAAGCCAGCAAGGCAATTGCATATGTAAAATGAGGTGACGTGTCCTATTTGACGGAGGCGGACGTGTATAACAAAAACACACTCTGCACATGAACACTTTAACTTTAGCAGCAGCATACTGAGAATACAAAATCAAGATTAAAGAACTGTGGGGTTGTGGCTCAACAGGAAAAACTAGTGTACAAAGATAACGAGTGGCTAAAATGCAGCTGGACTTGATTTCTGTTGGAATGGGGTATAATAAATCGTGATGCATGAGAATGTGACCAGCGCAAAAACAAAAATGACAAGGAAACGTTCTCAAAAGAGCTGCTTTATAAACATTGCTTATTGAAATGAAAACGTTCTAACAAAAAACTAAAAATTAGTAATTTAAACCATATACAGCTATGATATTTTCATTCCACATTAATAATATTGGAAACAATGAAATCATTTGAAAACCTACGTCGGTACTGTTTTTCGAATAGAGCAGAATATTCTAAAAATCTGAACGCTGGTTTTGTTAAACCACCATCGTACAATGCAAACGGGGGTTTAGAACGGGGATATAGGACATATAAGGTGAAATTTCGCTAAAACAAGCCCTTAAACCATGGTTTTATAAAACTATCGTTAAACCACCTTTGTGAAATCACCCTATGAGACCATGCATAGATATGAGGCTATGCTTTGGTAACATGCTCGGTTTCTTAACAACAATTGCTCACCTCGACCTCACCTGTCATCGAGGAAGCATCGAGGGTCGTGTTAGGTTCGTTAACAACTTCATAATATGTGGCTGTAACTGCAGTTTAATGCAATCAGTGTTAACAATGACAATAATAATGAAACTTGACTGACAGGTCCCCGTGAGACCGGTTTGTGCATGCATTGCTGCCAGCTTGCCAATTGCTTCTCCTGCCCACCCATCCTCAGCCACAGCCACAGTGGCACACGTTGAACACACTAGCTCTAGCAAACTTACACAAGAACATGTTCAGTGCTGCACGCTCGAGTGAACAGCCAGTAGTAATCAGACTGCTTTTTGAAGCCAATTAATCTGTTTGCTCAGCCGACAGTGTGCTTTTGTGAGACGGATCAAAAACACAGCATACAGCACCCGCCGTGTCAGCAGCATTACGTAACATCACTATCACTAGCATATAGTTGGGGCTATGAAAGAGACGGTCTAGTTATAATTATTAGTAATAGTAACTATTAGCTAGCAGTTATTAGCTTTATTGACATTACAACAAAACAGCAATGATTCACCTAAACATAGCAACGCTCCGGAGCAAAGGGGAGGTATCGCGTTAACTGAGGGCCAATTTCTGAAATGGATCGAGCGGCTTAAATTAAAAATTGTTTTACTCACGACATTGACTATTAATTCATACAAAATTTGCCGTAGCTAATATCTATATCACCTCCAGCTTGCACACAAACTTAAATGATTCAACGAGCTTTTTTGTCGAGTGAGAAATTCAACAAGCTCTTTTGTCAAGTGAGAAGCGGTAAAATTGTGAGGTCTGAGTGTCAATATTTTGCAGAAATATTAAACGCGGCCACTATTTTGTGGATAAAACAGCAAAAAAATGCTTGAAAAAGAAAAAGTCCAACATCAGGAAATAGAAAAAAATCTCATTCACACATGATCTTAGATCCACTCGAACCAATGCTGATCATGGACTCAAATCAAGGAGCCATTGCTCCTGAAGCTAGCATCATATCATACCTCCACTAGACCACCTGTCCGCACGATCAAAACATTAAAAACCTTTGGTTAGGATCGGATGTGGCAAGGCATGTCAGAAAGGCATGCAAGTTTTTGCAAATTCCCCCCCCCCAAAAAAAAAATTTTCCGAGTGAAATTTTACACATGGGTGCCTCCTTTGGTTTTTAGGTATGTTCCGGCCGGAAAAATTTTCCGATGCGTCTCCAATTGACCAAATTTGGCCTAAAAATAAAAAAATTATCTAAGTTTTTTCTGGGGATTGCCCATCCCCCTGCAACTCTGTGGCTTAGTGTTCCCTGCCTTTGTCTTGTATGAAAGCATGTGTATGTGCATATAGTTGCATTGTGCACTATGTATTTAGTTAATACACTGTTTAGTGTATCGTTTTAGCTGTTTTATTGTTACAAAAATGACATTTTCAGTAGTTTTACAGGTTTTAATGTCAAAAAATTTTGAAAAATTTGTGGATTTGCTAGTTTTTGGATCCTTGTCAGCCCACAATTTTGTAACTTTCGGTATTCTGAGCTCTGAATTTGCATTCGATGCTACTGCGGTCAAAAATTAACGTTATTTTTGAACTATTTATTAACGTTAAATTATTTTTATTAACAGATATTATTGAATTGCTGCAGTGTTGGGTATTTGTGAACTGCGTCCATTCACAAGCGGTGGTTAGCTCTGGTAGTTGAGCATCTGGTTGTTAACTGGAATGCCGAGGCTAATATCAGTCCTCACCTCTGCTATAACTTTTCATTTTGGACATAGCGTTGCGAGAGTTGAGCATGCCGATTGCTGTGTTAACAGCGACATACCTTTACCCAGCATTACGTATGATTTAGAAAGATGACAAGATGTTAAGATGAGCAATAGCTTGAAACATAATGGGTAGAATTCTAGAAGGGTGACTAGCGACTGACTAACTTAATCACTCGCTAAACGCTCGCTAATCACCCTGACTATCTTGATAAATTTTTCAGCAGATAAACGACTGATTAAGTTGAGCAGCCTTCCAGAATCATGACTATCTTTCTCAACGTTCTACAGAGTTTTGTCATTACGAATTCTACACGCTGAGATTAGGCTCGTCTGATCGCATTCTACACTGAAGATAATCACTCGTTTATAAATTCAAGATAAACGCGCGATTATCTCGTAATCACTGACTCACTTAATCACCCTTCTAGAATTCCACCCAATGTATTTTTGTCAATGTCGCTCAACGTAATTTGGAAATTTTTTTAAAAGGTTGCCTACACAAACGACTTTTTTAAAAGTTGCAGGTACCTATTCGCTATGGGAAACCGTTGTAAAACGTAACAAAAGCCATACACAATTTTTCGGGAAATAGATTTGAAGATTTTCCCACATTAAAATTTAGGTAAAAAAATTAAGTTCAACAAAACTACACGTTATGTACATATATCAAACGAAATTTAATTCACTGCTGAACAACTTTTCTTCAAGAGCTAAGACTTAAAAACGTGACTGAAAACTTTTACTGCCCAAACCCAAAGTCAGTTATTTGGATCGCCACCTTAAGGTAGCGCTCAGCAAAAAAAGTCATGTTTGGAACTAACCTCATGCAATGAGTAGCAATACCACTTTAATTGTATGTCAAAGTGGGCTCAAAAAAACCTATTTCCAGTACTCTTCAGCACTTTAATGCAATTATGTCAAATTTTATGACCATGTCAAATTTCCTATTCACACTAATTTTGTTTTCGACCTAGCTCGGCGAAATCTCAACCGATTTTGATGATCTTTGTGTCGATCGAAAGATCTTTCAAAAATCTAGACGTCAAAAGTCTTCGATTTTCAATTTCAATTATTGATTTTTCAAAAAATTGATTTTTCAAAGATCAGCTGTGTTTGAGCGGCTACAAAAAGTGCTGAGAGCCAAAAATTAAAAATCGAAAAAATTCGACGTCTGCATTTATATTCTTTCTTTCATTGTGCAAAATTTCAACTCGATTCCAATCGGCAGCAGGGAGCTAGATCAAAAAAAAGTAGTCGACTTCGCTACGCAAAAATGTGAGGTTTGCCCACACGTTTCACTTTTTCAAAAATTAGACCTTTCCTAGTAATGCATAATTCCGTTAAAAAAATTACCAAAAGCCATTATCAATTTTTTAAGAAAATAAATCAAAAATTTGACATTTTGGAAGATTTATCAGCTTTTTAGGTGATTCATTTTTGGATTGCTATTTTCGCGGCTAAATAGCTCAGAAAAGCTTCAACAAATTTGCATGTTCAATACATCAATTTAAAGCTAAGGAAACGCACATTTTAGTGAGATATGTAATTAATTTATATCGCGATAACTAAATTTTCGCTAGAAGTACAAAAATGGTCAAAAAAATTTGAAAAATTTTTTTTAGCGTAATATGCACATCAAATGAAAGCTCTTTTTATTCTGAACAACTTCTCTTCAAGATATTATGGTCAAAAATATCGCTGAAAACAATTAAACGCCAAAGTCGGTTCCCCTGAGCGCCACCTTAAGGGGGTAATTACGTTTTTAGGTGTTTTTTTGGAAAGTTATAGCTCAGCGTTTACAAATTCAAATAACAAGCGGTCTTTTGCATTGTATGTAGAACAATATCTCAACTAAATTGTTTCCAGTCGACTAAACAACGGCTAGAGATTTGAACCTTTACAGTACTGTGCCAAAAATTCATGATCAGGCTTCATTTCTAACTTGAGTTCTGTGGGCGCAAAGTTTTACATAGAAATCGCAAAAACCTCGAAAATGCAGGTACCACCTTAAGTGTGTAATAGTTTATTGGAGTCTGCCCTAATGAGACTGCTATAATTAGGCTTCTGCTCTAATGTAAAAGTAGGGCATCAAAAGTAGACCTGCCTTAACGGGACGCTCTTGCTTCTGTTGTAATAATAGTTCTGCCTTAATGGCACACTGGCCTTAACGGTACCAAATCACCACAATGGTATGGTGTGAATTTTCAATATGGCCAAATGAGCAACCAGACGAACATAAATAAATATCCCATATGTGTGTTTAATATAGTATGAGGCATGAGCCTTAAACACATTAATTACACATGGTCATTAAAGAAGTATTGTTAGATGCTGTAGGGAGGGACCCTACTGACTGCTCCCTCCTTTGCCTCTGCATTTCTGCCATATCCTTTCTGATTGTCTTGCTTTGCCACTTTACGAGGCACATAAATATTCAATCAGGATTGTCTGCTGGAGCTCGTGATTATGCTAATGAGAGTTGGCCATTGCGTGATTATTAGCATTAGCATATTTATTAGCCATGGCGAGTCGGAAGGAAGACGTGGTGCCCGAGCTGCTAGTGTGTGCCCCCTCCCCCGCCCCCACCACTCCCCGCAGCCCCCCTCCCAGTCCACCTCCTCTGGCGTCGAAACACTCGACCACTACCTGGAAAGAAGTAGGCTCAGCTCAACTCATTGCCAGCAAGAGTAGCTAAGCATGCATTCTTGAGTTCATATTAGAAACAATAAGCGCAGTTTTGATTGGACGACTAATGTCAAAGCTGTCAATCGACCAGGTGTAGTATGTATGTAGTACCAATTAAATGCTAACCAGTGGTTTGTGTTACTTTATAATTGTGACAGGTGCGTTACCCTACACAACTGCATGCAATTTAAACAGTCTTTTTTGTGTGTTTAATGTATTATTTCATGACGAGACGCTCCTCGTTTGCCCACAGTTAGAGTGTCGTTTAATTAGGTATTAAAATTATGTTTGATTTTCGCTTTTCCAAGTTCAAAGAAACACACTAAGCCACATTCGATTTGCTTTGGCGAAGATTTTTAATTATTGTTTCTCTGAAATACATCATATTATGAGCAAGTAAGCAACCAAGCATGGGAATAGCAAAATAATGACTGGCAGGTGATGTGATTGTGAAAATGGCAGTAAAGTTTGTTTGTGTCTTAGAATCGTCCATCTCGGCAGCGATGAATGAGTTGGAGGGTCTGGTGAGTAGCGGGACGGGGACAAGGACAGGGACAAGGACAGGGACAGGGACAGGGACAGTGACAGACGTGGGAACAGAAGACAGCATGCGGCCCAGCACGCCCCAGACTGGTCACGCGGAGGATCTGTATCTGTCCGTCCCCAGATTCAGCACCGTCTCTCAGGCCTCCAACGGCTCCAGCTACAGTAACATAAACATAATAATATACTCTATGTTGCTCCATGACGTCGAGAAAATGAATTAAGCATCAAGTCATCATTTCTCAAGTAGGTAGGATAATAACAACATTCATGTAACAAGATCCCCACCTTTTTGTTCCTTCTAGAGAAGGAACTATTGTTTTGAAACTAACTGCTCACAGCGTTAAATGCTGCTGAGCAAGCTGCATAGTCAATATGTTTTGTGTGTATTTTCAGCTTGGGAGCTGCCTGCTTTTTTTGGCTGCGTATATGCATGAAAATCAATAATCGATGTATGTAGTGTTGTAATAATGTAGTACACATTGCAAATAACTCGGCACCGTAATGTTTCACCAGCAGTATATAAGTACCGCTGAAAAACATTGTTTATAGCTTCTTAGAGCTCTTATGCTCAGATCAAGGCGTAGCTTTCGAACCGAATGGTTCATTGCAGCAGGATGCTTAACATCCTGAAGCAATATTTTTGTACGTAAATTAGTTAAATTAGGTAGTAGTAGAGTAGGGTACTCATTGTACGCCGGTACCTATGAAAATAATATGTAGATGAAAGGTAGACACTTGGAGAAGGAACCTTGCCCCTTTTGGGGCCTACTTGTTAATTTGCATTCGATATACTGCTAGCGAAAATTCAAAGACGGAATACTTGTAAACTTGCATTCCTAATATTCATTTATGGCTACATCTGAACTTTGCGTTATAGGTGTAAGAGATTATTATGTAACCCCTGTGAAGCATAATTAGGTAGTGCTCTTGTCTTCATAGATCACTGACATACGCAAGCATTAGTGGGGTGTGTATGTTTGAGCAGACGACACGGCGGGCCGCGAGAAGTACCAGCGCTCCTTCTGGCTGATCTTCGACTACTACTGCGCGCTGGGCAAGTGGTTCGGCCTGACGCTGTTCGTGCGCGGGCGGCGCGAGCGGAGACTGTTGCCCGGCGCCGTGCTGCTGTTCCTGCTGATCTGCTTCTGCAACTTCCGCAATCTGTCCTTCCAGCGCCTCTCGCCCTTCTCCGCCGTCCTGGTCTTCAAGTTCCTGCTGCTCATGTACAGCGTCCACTGCATGGTCGGCTACTGGCTCTTCATGTCCGTCCACGGCGCCAAGGCCACACACTTCATCGCTTGCCTCAACAAACTCAATCCTAAACGACCAGTAAGCCCATAACAACACCACACTCCAGGGATGCTAGGCACAGGCTGTGCATGTGGCTGATGTGTGTGTGTGTGCTGTTGCAGGCGCCGTACAGCAAGCGAGTGAAGTCGGTGGTGAAGTTCAGTGTGCTGTACACGCTGGGCATGTCGTTGGTGAACGGCGTGTTCGTGGGCCTGGGCAGCTACAACCTGTACATCAAGTTCCCCTTCATGGACAGCTACTTCTACCACCCCAGTCTGCGCTTCATGAACGGCCTGATCGTGTTCCTGACCAGCATCCCCTTCTTCACCGCCCAGATGCTCTACTGCACAATCTGTCTGGTCATCTACTACGAGTTCAAACGATCGCTCAAGCAGTTCCGCAAGGCCGTCGCCGGAAAGGCACTCCAGTACCATCTCTGGGACATACGACGGTACATGTCTTAACTCACAGCATCTCTCTCCAGGCAGTCTCATTCTCACATCTTATAATAAACTGAATAAGTTGAATATTTTGCTCCATCGTTCTGACATATTAATAATACCTCACTCTCGAGTTCAACCACAACAATCGCGCGCCTGCCATAGGTGAAGGCTACCAATAAATACACTACAACATTCACTACATCTGGGCCCGATTTATCGAAACAAAATGTTCGTCGTTGAAAATGTTCCTCGTTGAAAATGTTCGTCGTTGAAAATTTTGGATTGATCGAAACATTTTAAACGACGAACATTTTCAACGACAAACTTTCAACGACGAACACTTTCAACGACGAACATTTTGTTTCGATAAATCGGGCCCTGATGCACAGAAAGCTGACGGCTGAAATTATACATAGCACCGAAACATACATAATTTCAGCTGTTGTAATATAGTATATACGCGGCGGCTGAGGCCGCCGCGTAAAAATCTGAAAAGTTGATACGGCTTTTTATTTTTGTGGAAATATATTATGCAAATTTCTGAAATCTGTGCCCATTTTTATAACAATTTCAACGGCCCCTTGAACTTAACTGTTGAGTTACGGAGCGTTTTTATAAATTACTGTCCTGACATTGACACTTTTTGCTGCTGCGCCACAGCGCAGCAGCTCATTTAGGAAGAGTCTGGGTATAAAAGCACGCAATACGTGCTCTTGATACCCAGACTCTTTTGAGTATCTGTTCACATATGTGCACTGTTAGTGTGTGTATGTGAATAAGTCTGTTTTTTGTCCCTGCACACACATTGACAATATGCAAATTAGTTTGCATTTGCATTGTCTTTGTGCGTGTGTGTGTGTTGTGTGTGTGCGTGTTTGTGTGTGTGAATAGCGGAGCCGTATTACAGTCTACATCGGTTCGGAGACGTGTTTATTTTCAAGAATACAGTTTGAAACCTTACATTTGTAAACTTGTAGATTTGATTTTAAATCATTCCAACAATTTGCACTAATCTCATTCAAAAACACTCACTCATCTCCATATCTCACAATTACGTTCACCTTCACTGCTTAAGATTTAACTTGAGTTAAATTTCATAATTCATTTAGCAAGTAAGTACGATAACACTCAGACTCAGCAAACTTGAACTGCAGTTTATGCACACATCTATACTTGAAAACAGTTATTGTCTCAGTCGTGAGTATAAAGGTACACACACACTACGCAATGCACAGAGACTGCGTTCACAGTATTAGCTACAGTTTATATACCCAATGGAATCAGAATCCTGTGAGCAGTGCTTGTAAATACATATACCGTTTGGGGACACAAATCTCCTATACAGTTTATGCAAGCTAAATCTTTTACTCCGACTACATTAGTCATGGCCAACCAGACGTAATCTCAATGAGTCGATCAATAGTTAACATTAGTCATGGCCAACCAGACGTAATCTCAATGAGTCGATCAATAGTTAACATTAGTCATGGCCAACCAGACGTAATCTCAATGAGTCGATCAATAGTTAACATTAGTCATGGCCAACCAGACGTAATCTCAATGAGTCGATCAATAGTTAACATTAGTCATGGCCAACCAGACGTAATCTCAATGAGTCGATCAATAGTTAACATTAGTCATGGCCAACCAGACGTAATCTCAATGAGTCGATCAATAGTTAACATTAGTCATGGCCAACCAGACGTAATCTCAATGAGTCGATCAATAGTTAACATTAGTCATGGCCAACCAGACGTAATCTCAATGAGTCGATCAATAGTTAACATTAGTCATGGCCAACCAGACGTAATCTCAATGAGTCGATCAATAGTTAACATTAGTCATGGCCAACCAGACGTAATCTCAATGAGTCGATCAATAGTTAACATTAGTCATGGCCAACCAGACGTAATCTCAATGAGGCGATCAATAGTTACTCCGACTACATTAGTCATGGCCAACCAGACGTAATCTCAATGAGTCGATCAATAGTTAACATTAGTCATGGCCAACCAGACGTAATCTCAATGAGGCGATCAATAGTTACTCCGACTACATTAGTCATGGCCAACCAGACGTAATCTCGTAAGAGGGGACATTCTTCGTTAGTCTCAGTGTCCAGGCCACCAGCCGTAAGCTATCTGAGGTGATGTTTTATTTCTTTATCTTATGGTATTGTTGTGTTTTGTTTCTTTTTTTTTTTTTTTTGTTCAGTTGTTTGTCCCCTCTATGTGGTGGGTGGGGTGTGATTATTCATACTTTGCTGTATTCTTGTTCGCTGTAGTGTAGGGTCGGTTTTTTCTTTTTTCGTTTGTTTTTTTTTTGTGTGAGATATTTTTTTTAAATATATAGTTTGATTCTAATAATTTTAATGGAAATGGTTGACTACACTGTTGCATTGCGATCACACATCACAACAAACTTATGAATGCATTTAATAAAAATACTACTCAGCAATTTCAATATAATTGTCTCGGAACACATTAGGTACTAAACAGGACAAAATAACGTGACTTCTGTGACGAGTAAACCACCAAACGTACAAAATATCAAGAGTACATAATAGCAAGAGTACATAATAGGAAACAGTATGACACTCTTCCTTGTCTTAGTTAACCGGCCGGAACGATGCTCCAGCCGAAACAGCCATTTTACCCCTTGATTTCAGGAGGGGTCCCCCTCAAATTAACACATGTCTTGGATTCCAGGGGGACCCCCCTCAAATCAGGGAAGTGTCTTGATTTGAGTGGGGTTACCGCCCCCCCCC
The DNA here is from genome assembly GCA_030248245.1 of Trissonchulus sp. WLG1_4. Lineage (NCBI taxonomy): Eukaryota > Metazoa > Nematoda > Enoplea > Enoplida > Ironidae > Trissonchulus > Trissonchulus sp. WLG1_4. Next base: position 9,466 of record JASANF010019391.1, on the reverse strand, counting down.
CTGAAATTAAGGCGTAAAAGGGCTATTTCGGCCGGAGCATAGTTCCGGCCAATTAACTTAGGATAGGGAAGAGTGTCGTACTCTTCCCTAATATCAAGAGTATGAAGTGATAAATGCAAATCAATAAAGCGCAGGTAAACTTGCAGGCGCAGTCCTTAATTCAAATAGCGCAGGAGCGGTACTCGAATGTGAAGATTTTGTTGCAATTCAGAGAAGCACTGTATGAGCATTAGCAGTTATTGTGTGCATAATTTATTTCCTCAAAGTTTTAGCGAAAGAATGGGATTACGTTTTTGTGGCCAGATCACTTCTATACTATGAGCTACACCGTTTGCCTAAAGTTTGCTGCGCAGAAGATTTTTTAATTGGTTTTCCTATTTACTCAGGTCCAATGGGCTTAATGAGAACACCTTTTGCATACAGCTTCTACTTGTTCAATAGAGAACTTATAACGGCCCGTTGAGCGCAATGGGCCATTGAAATGTTTATAGTGTGAACAAAGCAACTGGCGACTAACGGATCTGAGTGGCCGTTGCACTGGACGCACTGAATAATAATTAGCAAGCCATGGGTTGTGGTTGGTTAGCCAGTCACCCCTGGACTTTGATTGAACTAGCCTGGGGAATGTGATAGTGTGGCGGCTACTGGCTGGCAGTGCATCTGGCCTGTGTTAGTGTTTCAGCTGGTGTCCATGCTGATAACCTACTTCGCACTGATCATCCAGTTCGACCTGGCCGCGACCATCCTCTGCCACTGCCACTGTCTCCCATGGCCCCCCTGACCACAGCACTGCCAACAACACCAACACCATGTCAAACAAACACATTCATGTCATCTCCTAATATCAACTTATTTTAAACTGAAATTTAACTGCCGATTTTTAGACCGATTGCTTACTATGTAAAAGAATTTGTCGCATTAAGTTAAAATTGAGTTATTCTCGATGTCAAGCGGTACGTAAAAGCAAGAGGGCATAATACGGAAGAGTATGACATTCTTTCCTATCCTAGCTAAAGGGCCGGAACGATGCTCAGGCCGAAATAGCTCTTTTACGCCTTCATTTCAGGACGGGGGTACCCCCCTCGAATCAAAACATATCTTGACTCCAGGGGGGACTCTCCCCTCAAATCAGGGAAGTGTCTTTCTTTTTACAGGCAGACCATCATACAGTTTCAAACTATTCTGCCAAAAGCCCATTGTCTTTATCATCCTGTCTCTGAGCGATTTGTAAACAACTGGTGTAGCAATTGTAGCTGTTATACCTATAGCAGTTTGTGAACAAAGGTGAGGTCATGTCAAGTTCATATATATATAAGCTAAATGCTTGTCTCGTTTATTCAGAACGCTCGTTTGAAATTTGTCCTTGTCCTTGTTCCTGTCTTTCCGATAGTCCTATTAGGATACTCTTGTTAGTATGTATATACTTAAAGACAAATATGAACCGGGCTAAAATTGGGCCGATATTGAGGTACATATATATTATTGACTTGTATTTCATGTATATACGTACTTTGTGTATCTGTATTCTGTGTGTGTCAGTGTTACTGTGAACTGTTGTAATTGTTGTGACACATGCGAGACATCTAACTGGAACTGTGCCCTGTTCTCAGCGAGGCAGGAGTGGGCGTGCAGTGGAATGGGCGCAGCAGAACTAGCTATAGTGGAGTGCAGATGTGGTGTGGTGGTTGGAACAAAAGAACACTGGCGCATTGTGCACTGAGCAACAGACTCCCTCCCTCCTGTCACCCTCAGACACTGCTGTCTCTGCCACCACCGCCACTCACTCCCACCAAGCACACTATTGCAGTGCAATCCTCTCAGTTAATAGCTAATCCCACCATCATGTCGCCCCCAAGTGTCCTCGTCTGGTCAGGCTGTGTCCTGCTGCTCATGCATGGCTCACAAGGTAACAATAAGAGTACTAGATGTCTTGCCCATTTGCCGAAAACACAGGCGGGGGCTATCCGGGAGGGAACCAGGCAGAGAGGAGGCGGACAGTAGGGCGGGGATGGGCCCAATTCCAATTGAGAACGTTCTATACCATGTACATTAATTAGTGCCTACCCAAACGGCCTGTAACGTGCACGACTGGATTCTGCAATGACCTCACTGAGAGTGTTGGCAAGCTGTACCGTTTAACGAAGCCCTCTGCCATTTAAGTTAGCCTACGCCGACGAATAGCAGTTGAACATATTATGTATGTACTTTACATAGTCCAGGTTTATTACGTGGCGGCCTCAGCCGCCGCGTATACACAAAGTTAAGGCAGAACCTGTAACATAGAAAAATGTCAGGTCCTGCCCCAACAGTGTTGTTGTTTGTTAACACGAACACAAGCACGTCACTCTGGGGTGTACAAATCACCGCTGCTGCTTTACAAATCAATATTATTGATTTTTACTGTCTGGCACATTTACGCTGCAGACAATTACACTTACATAGCTCCTGACGAGCTGAAAAACATTTGAGTCTCTCTTAAGTGGCTCTCTTCATCAAGGAAGTTTGTTTTTAGTGTCACATCAGTACTCTTAAATAACTCCTTTATTAAGAAATTATATAGACTGTATTTTCATTTTGGGAATCTTGTATTACTAGTCAAACTTTATGTAACAGTTTGCAAAACCAATTTCCTAATTCACATTAAATGTTAGAGATATTTTGCTTTCGAATATCAGTTTCCTTTGCTTCGTCCATGTCTAGTCATTTTTACAGTTATTTTGCTAATCTGGGCGAGTACTCATTCAGTTTGTGCACTTACGGCTCAAGTCAACAACAACGATGACAATAGAAAAACATAAGACAAAAATATTTTGTTGGTAAAATTTGAAATAAAACTGCTGTGTTGATGCAAAAGGTATGCATAAAGTTTAGTAAGGTTGACTTGAACAAACGTAAATAATTATTAACAATTGGTTTCAGAGTCTTACAGACCGGTGTCACAGAGTTTTGACTGGACAAAAGTGTCCGGGGGGACACTTTTGCCTAGGCAAAAGTGTCCCACCTTGGGCTAGTGTCCCTACTTAGTTTACGCTTAGCTGCTCATTCAAAATCGTATTTTGAATATACACAACGGTTAGTGGTCACAATTTACACCCAGCTCTTAGTTTTCGCCACAAGTTTCGTTTTTTCAATGCACTACGTTTTTATTAGTTCTGTGCAGTTTGAATCGGAAGAACGGACATTGGACAAGTTGACTGGCAGAACACTTTAGCCTTTAGTCCGTTCAGCCGTATATCCGTTTGCCCTTCCACCGTATGTCAGGCTATCCTAACTAAACGGCTCAGTTTCAATCTATCTGTATGTCCGGTAAAGTTAACTTCAGTTCAACTGTGCGAAATTCTTTAAAAACAAAATACGGACAAACCGACGTGCCGCTCAGACGAATGAATTTTGTACAGCCGTATGTCTCATGTCCCAATTTTCATTTGGCCGAAAAAGTATGAATTGAACAAAACAGGCAAAAGTGTTTTCGTGTGAGCGATTCCGTTTGTCCGTATGCCATAGCCATACTGAAGTATGAAACCTTATTAAGGTTAAATAATTACGCAGATTGTTAAAAGTTGTTTAAAGCATTTAAAGTTGAAAACTATTTTTAGAATGTGCATAGGTTTTGAAAATATAGTTATTTTGCTAGTTTCCGATTCCGTTGTACATATAGGACTGGGTCAGTCAATTTTAGCACCAAAAGTGTAAGCGGGACACCTTTGCCCAAGTAGGACACTTTTGCCTAAGCCAAAGTGTCCGAGGGACAGGGGGGACACTTTTGCCCGTGACACCGGTTCTAATGCGCATGTACTATGTATGTAGGTATACTTTAACAAACGCCGCGTCTACCTGTTCCATTGGAACAGTAAACTATTGAAGATTGCTTTGGAATTAATACATAGTTTGAGTATTTAAGCATCAACTTTACAAAAGTGTGTCTGATACCATAACTAGCTACTCGAAAGACGTACTTGTTAATGTAAGCTTGGGATTTAGTAGGGCTGCTTTGGCGACCGTCTAGAATAAGTAAAAATGTGTAGCTAACGCAAAGTATAACAAAACAGAAACTGAAACTGAAACTAAATGCTTTTGGAACTGAAACTGAAACTTAAACTGAAACTGAAACTAAATCAATCGCGGAGCTGAAACTTCAGCTGAAACTGAAACTAAAGCAGAGCTGAAACTTGAACTGAAACTGAAACTGAAATATATTTGTTCCGGAGCTGAAACTACAGCTGAAACTGAAACGAAATTAGGAGCTGAAACTGAAACTGAAACTTAAACTGAAACTCACAAGGCAACTTTAACATCACTACATTTAACTCAGCCCACAATCAACTGCTGTAATCTCACTGTGTAAATCCAATTGCAGTTTGGCTAACAGCGTCACAGTCTGTGTTATCACCTCATTGCGGAAATTCAAATTGCTTGAAATGCGCAATTCCTTAATTACGTGAATTACGTAATTAATCACTTACATTTTGACGTTTTGACATTGAATCTTAAAATTTTAATGATAACTCAATATTTGCAGGCTTACCGGTGGGCATTCAAAAACGTCAATATGGAGGTCAGCAAAATGGATACGGCGGAGGGGCGCCTGGAGGGGGCTATGGGGGTGCGCCCGGCGGGTATGGCGGGGGACCGAATGGCGGCTATGGAGGGGGGCCGGGAGGAGGGGGCGGACCAGGGGGCAATTATGGGGGACAAAACGGGTACGGTGGGGCGCCTGATGGGGGATACGGCGGTCAGCAGGGAGGCTACGGGGGGTATCCTGGGGGAGACCAAGGGGGGTACGGGGCGCCGGCACAGGCCCCGCAGGGGGGATACGGACCACAGGGAGGGTATGGCGGGGCACCTGACGGGGGTTACGGTCCGCAGAACGGGTATGGGGGGAGTCCGGACGGAGGGTACGGAGGGGGACCACAGAATGGATACGGAGGGGGCATGCCGGACTACGGGAATGGCTACGGGGGACAGCCGGCGACAGGTCAGAACGGGGGAGGCTATGGACCCGCCCCTCCCCCAGGCCCAGCCCAGGCCCCCCCTAACCCTGCGGCCGCTGCCCCGCCCCCGCCCGCCGGCACCACCACGCCCGACCCCTTCGACGGGTTCGCCAACATCGCCAAACAGATGGAGAAAATGATGCAGCAGCAGAATCAGCAGCCTGCCGGGAACGAACAGAACGCCCAGCCGGGGGCCCCACCAGCTCAGGCTCCGGGTGGGTACGGGCCTCCCCCACAAAATGGGGCAGGTTATCCGGGAGCACCTCCTTACGGCGGCGGTTACGGACAGCCACCAGCGCCCGGCGGGTATGGGGCGCCCCCACAGAACGGGTACGGAGGAGCGCCCAATTATGGCGGAGCACCGGGCTATGGGGGAGACTACGGCGGTGCCCCAGGAGGTTACCAGGCGCCCCCTTCCAACTACGGGGGGCAAGGAGGATACCCGGGAGGAAACCAGGGAGGGAACCAGGGAGGAGGCTACCCCGGAAACCAGGGAGGTTATCCCGGACAAGGTGGGGGTTATCCCGGGGGCGGGGGCTATCCAGGAGGAAACCAGAGGGGAGGGGGACAGTACGGCGGGGGTGCACCAGGGTCAGGGAATAACCAGGGCGGCTTCGGGAAATAGACTCAACCATCCTCAGTCACCCCAGCACAATCATCAATTACGAACGCCCGATCGCTGACCGCTGACTCAACACTCACTCCACCTTCGCAGACTGAACTTCATTGCACATTAATTCATGGTTGTAACTTATACATTGTTTGTTGTATTGTCTGTGCCAAATGCCAACGGTTATTAAAACGACCGGACAAAATGTTTAATGACCCTGCAACGAATCGCTCTTCAGTTCTACCTTGCGGTTTGTCTTGTGTCAGATTGGTTCACGTTTGACTATTTATAAACCTTAAAACAAGAAAAGTATACTGGTACGTGTGTGCTTATAAGTGGACAGCAAACTGCACCAAACAAGCGTAACTGAGCTCAACTCCAAGAACTTGAATCCAAGTTAAGCCTCAGTTGTCAACTTTTTTCTAAGCGCCAATACCACATATCTTAAGGGGGCGCTCCGGGAATCGGGAGTTGTCTCAAAAGTCAGCAAAAAGTGGATAAAACTAAAATATTACTAAATAAGTAATTAGTATGGTATAAAATAACCCTTGTGTAAAAATTATAAATCACGTCACAATGTCACGTGACTGCCAGCGCACTGCGCGTGAGTGAATTTTCGGCAAACGATAACTAATAGCATGTGTCTTAAAATCATGATTCATATACCAAAATGTAGCCCTTGCGCTCTTCTAGTTGAACATTATTTTTGTTTTTGATTATTTAGTGCGAATTTGTTTAAATTGAGATTTTTGTATTTTCGAGGTCGGTCTCTCAGCACTAATAGCAGTGGTATCATGGTCTAGAATATTGTTTTAAAAAATAAAAAAATGTTCAACTGCGCACATTGATAGGCTATCTTCATGCCAAATTTTAGCCAAATCGGTTGAAGCAGCAAAAAGATATCGAATGCGGAAAATTACCGTGAGCACTGCTCAGTATGTAGTAGTAGTAGTAGTAGTAGTAGTAGTAGTAGTAGTAGTAGTAGTAGTAGTAGTAGTAGTAGTAGTAGTAGTAGTAGTAGTAGTAGTAGACGTGATAAACAGTGAGCGAGAAAAACGGAAAAAACAGCATGACCGGCTTGTAGAAAGAAAAAAAGGTGGCTGCCAGAGGCCAAATGATACCAATGCAAACTCACAAAAACGCAAGTTTAGGAAAAAAGTCAACATAACAAGTGCTTCAGATGTACAAAAACTATACAACCGTGACGGTAAAAAAGCCCTAAAGCTATTAAATGGTGATGAATCTCCAAGATGCCCAATTGACAAAAATATTATGAAAAATGTCATGGCAAAATCAATGGGTCGCACTGAAGTGGACTGGAAAACATTTACTGGTTTAGTCCAGACACATGATGATACTGACGAAAGCGTATACAAAAGGCCATTTCTACCTATCGAAATTTCTGAAAAACTAGACAAAATGCGCAACACCGCACCTGGCATCGACAAAGTGCGCTACAACTATTTCAAAAAAATTGATCCATCTTGTGTGATACTAAGCGAAATCTATGAAATTTGTCGACAGCTAAAGACCATACCAAAATCTTGGAAAGTATGCAATACAATCCTACTTCACAAGAAAGGTTCTTCGACAGAACCTGGAAATTGGCGACCAATCGCGTTGATGTTAACTATATATAAACTGTACACTAGTATGCTAGCTGACAGACTCTACAACTGGGCCAAGGAAAAGCATGTGTTCTCCAACTTCCAAAAAGGCTTCGATAAGTCGGAGGGCTGCTATGAACACGCCTTTGCATTGCAATCTGTGATTGAAGATGCCCGATATAAAAATAAAGATCTGTGTGTTGTATGGTTGGACATTGCTAACGCATTTGGGTCTGTGGCTCACAACCTAATCACAGGTGTTCTTCAACGAGCTAAGATGGCACCAAATATGATTGAACTTATTGAAAATTTGTATGAAGGGGCGCAAATGCAAGTAACAACAGCAAATGGTACATCTGATAGTTGGCCTGTCTTGTCTGGCGTTAAGCAAGGTTGCCCTTTAAGTCCTACCCTGTTCAAACTAGCGATAGAGCCAATCATTAGAGCTGCTGATAGACTAAAGAAAGACCATGGATACAGCATTGGTGACTTTAACGTATCCATTTTAGCTTACGCTGATGATCTTGTTTTAATTGCTAAAAACCAAACCTCAATGGAACAATTACTACTAGAGGTAGAGAAACAAGCTGACTGGTGCTCTATGAAGCTAAAACCGGAAAAATGCGCATCCATGTACATGCAACGAGGTCATGCCAGCAGTAACCACAAGTTCACTATAAGCACGGGTACATTGACGGCCTTGAAAGATACAGAGTGGTATAAGTACCTGGGAACACCAATGGGCATTCGATGTGATCAAGCCCCATCCTTTTTGCTACAACAACTTGAAACTGAGTGGGCCGAAATCGTAAAAAGTCAACTGGCTCCTTGGCAAAAACTGGATGCACTTGTACGCTTTCTTCTGCCCAAGCTACAGTTTCTCATTCGAGGATGCCGCATCCGAAAAACACAACTAACAAAATTTGATAATAAAATTAGAAAGGGCATAAAAAATGTATTGCGCTTACCGAATCAATCTGCTACAAGTTACATCTACGCCGATAGAAATATTTGCGGTTTGGGTATTACGCCAATAGCAGACGAATATGACCTACTGACAATAGTTCATGCGTTCAAACTCCTGACAACATCTGATGAAACAATAAGAACGCTCGCCTGGCAGCAATTGCACAATGTCACTTCAAACTATATTCGCAGAAAGGCATCAGTCTCTGATTGTATGGGTTTCCTAAATGATAAATTTAGAGAACTACCACTGAGAACCTCCACTTTTTGGATGGACGTTAGAAAAAGCTACCGCTGGCTGACCAAAAAAGTGAATTTTGTGTTTGCATGGGAAGATGGAGAAATCGTTATTCGATATGGCCAAGAAAGACTACTGATAAAAGAAAACAATCGTCATTTACTAACAAAACATCTGCGTCAAGCACTAAGGCTATATTATAGCGATGTGTTGAGCAAACATAAGAATCAAGGAAAAGTTGCCCAATGCGCAGCAGAAAACAAAAATCAAGCGCATGGTCATTTCCACACAACGGGGGCTTATACGAGCTTTTCCGCTTACAAATTTATACATCGTGCAAGATTGAATGTTATTCCAACAAATGCTGCCTATAAACAGTGGACTGGAAAGGGTGACTCGAGATGCAGAATCTGTGGCTATTCTCAAGAAACCCTTCCCCACATTTTGAATCACTGTATGAAACATTCAGCATTGTACCAGCTACGTCACGACAGTATAGTCCATCAGTTGCAGCGAGCGATACCACAAAAAATGGGGGTGAAGCAAATCGACCAAAAGCCGAAAGGGTCCACTATAAGACAAAGACCCGACATAACGATAATTGACTACTCTAAAAAACAAGCGTATCTAGTTGATGTGAGAGTATCTTTTGAAAATGGGGCACATGCGCTTTCAACATCTAGAGTGCAAAAGGAAGAAAAATATCAGCAACTGGCGGAAGACATGAGAATTGGCATGGGTCTGAAAAGTGTCAAAGTCTTTGGCTTTATCATCGGCTCTTTGGGGACTTGGCACAGGGGCAACAACTACACGCTTTCAAGCTTATGTGTCTCAAAAAAATATGCTAAGCTTATGCGAAAACTGCTATGTTCAGACACAATTCATTGGAGCAGCCAAATATGGCGAGAACATGTTGAATCAGTACTGCCACGTTGATGTTACATTGAATCAGCGTCGGCCAAATATTAAGAGTTTATTTTGAACAATCACAATGCACATGTGTTTCTGTTTAAATTTTTATGCTACACTACTCCTTGCTGGTATACATGTATAT
>JASANF010019390.1:0-13575 GCA_030248245.1 Trissonchulus sp. WLG1_4 | reverse complement strand
CCACTCCTGTCTGTTTTGTAGCTTTTGTAACTTTTGTTTCGAATATTTTCCGAGGTTTTTAAAATACCAACTTTAAAGCTCATTCGGTTTAGTCACCTGCTCCGGTCACATGATCCAAATGTTGAGGCGAACTTTGTAATTTCGCTTAACAACTTTTAGTTTTTGTTACATTCGTCCCCCGAACAGAGAGCGAATGTCCTCATTCGAAAAAGAAAGAAAAAGAAATCCGCGTCCGGTCTGATTCTTGTGTCAGCTGTGTAGTGGGAACGCAGAAAGTGGCGGCCAAGTGCGTGCGTGTATATGCGATGGGTCCTCAGGGATATAAAAATTGTTTGCGGCAGCATGTTATGGGCTACTTTTCTTAGACGCTTATACGTTAGCTAAAGTGTAAAGTGTAAAGCTAGGTTTAAGCTAGAGCTGTAGTTCCAAATACGCACGCCGTATTGCATGTGCTGACAGAGACATACATACATATATATGAACACGAATACCAACTGAGCAATCAGTAGCAGACTTAATCTATAGGTGCCGATAAAAAGTACAGGAAGTTGTTATTAAGAAAACAGCCACGTTTTGCGAGTAAGGACAAAATTAATTTCTCGACAGATTTTGCTGTGACCTGCTTGCATTGCTGAAGATATTCTTCGAATATTAAACCCGGCATCAAAAAAATTTTTAAAGGGAACATTGTTGACTAGATATGACAACTCTCAGTTCTTAATCGCAATTTCTGGCAAACAATGTCACACTACATAATGGTTAAAAACGCTCCAATTAGAAAAAATTATAGCATTAGTTTAGCCTCATGCCTAATGTACTTGTAGTGCTGGTCAAAAACAATTCCTCTACTTTGCATGTGACTTCACATTCACTTTTGCATCCGCTGACCCATTTGGGGCTCACAAGCTACAATCACGTTGAATGTAACGCCAAAGAACGCGTGCAAAAATCAAAAATCAGCTGCAGTGTCTGTCAGCCACGGACGCCATGTAACGTTTAACAATAGTTTGGCTAAAAAACTGCACTGAAATCTAAAATGCTGGAGTTTTGAGCTAATTAAATCATGTTCAAATCCATTGTGGACTATACTTGTTCGATTCATGTTATGCATGTAAGACAGTCCACATGCATAACATAAATCAGTCATGTATAGATAGATACATGAACAGCGGAATGACATCGATTTAAGGGAAAAATTTTGTGGTATGTGGCTTTTTAAACAGCAGTTATATATAGAAGGACACTTTTTATTAGAATTATACCAGGCGCGCTCTAACGTTGCAATTTTAGGGTTACTGTAGGATATGGGGGGAGAGAAAATAAAACTGTACACATGTTTAATCTTTTTATGAAAACAATTTTGGATTAAAAATTTACGCTGCAATCAAACTATGAACTTTTATATTTTTAATTTTTAGAGCTGCAACTCAAACTTTTAGGGTTTCTTAAGGTGGCGCTCAGGGGAACCGACTTTGGCGTTTAATTTTTTTCAGCGACATTTTTGACCATAATGTCTTGAAGGAAAGTTGTTCAAAATGAAAATAGCTTTCATTTGATGTGCATATTGTGATAAATTTTTTTTTAATTTTTTAGGCAATTTTGTAGCTGTAGCAAAAAAATTTTTGTTTCCATATAAAATGATTACTCATATCATTCAAATATGCGGTTTCTTAGCTTTAAATTGATGTATTAAACTTAAGAATACGTTGAAGTTTTGCTGAGTTATTTAGCCGTGAAAATAGCAAATACAAAATGAAAAACCTACAAAGCTGATAAATCTTCGAAAATGTCAAATTTTTGATTTAATTTCTTAAAAAATTGAGTATGGCTTTTTGTAACTTTTTCAACGGAAATATGCAGTCCTAGGAAAGGTCTAACTTTTGAAAAAGTGAAACGTGTGGGCAAACCTTACATTTTTGCGTAGCGAAATCGACTACTTTTTTTGGACCTGGGTCCCAGCTGCCGTTTGCGATAGAGCTGAAAATTTGCACAGTGAAAGAAAGAATATAAGTGCAGACGTGAAAGTTTTTCGATTTTCAAATTTTGGCCCGCAGCACTTTTTGTAGTCGCTCAAACACAACAGATTTTTGAAAAATCGATTTTTGGCAAAATCAAAAATAAAAATGAAAAATCGAAGATCAATCACGTCTAGATTTTTGAGAGATTTTTCTATTGATACCAAGATCATCAAAATCGGTTGAAGTTTCGATGAGCTAGGTAAAAAACAAAATTAGTGTGAATAGGAAATTCGACATGGTCATAAAATTTGACACATTCACATTAAAGTGCTGAACTGTATTGTAAATAGGTTTTTTTGATGTCTCTTTGATATACAATTAAAGTGGTATTGCTATTTATTGCATGAGCTGAGCGCCAAACATGAGTTTTATTGCTGAGCGCTACCTTAACAATTGAATGAAAAAATCACGACATTTAATCACGACAAATATTAACACAACCGACAACAAATTAGAACAACTGACAAAAAGTAGACAGACAAAGAGACCAGACTGCGAGACATAATTTGTGCTGTTGGTCCAGGGGGTGTCAGGCCAAAAACTACACCGAGATTCATGTTCAAGTTCCCAAATAACTGGGTCCCAGCGTTTTTTTTTTGGGCCAAAGTGGTGGCCATGGCCACTAAAATTATGGATTGGCCACTAAAAATTTTGGGCTGGTGGCCAATCTGGCCACCAAAAAGTGAAGTTTAAAATGAAAAATGTGTTTCAAAATCAGAAAAATCGCCCGGCTTCTGGGGGCTCTCGCCCCCCAGACCCCCATGCAGGTTATCAATACATGCAATGTATGCTGCACAATCTTGACTCTTGAGGTTTAATGCTTATACGCACTGTCCTCTGAGTGTGCTCCATTGTACCACGCTAGTTATTTCAGTTTCGTTGACAGACAGCAATAGCAATGTTTTGTTGTAAATATTTTGTTGATTTTTGTCATTGACTTGTGGGGGGGAGCTATCTGATTAAGAGAATTTCGGGTTCTGCCATTTTCTCAAATTGACACGCAATGAGCACGCGCAAAGGCGCATCGCACATGTAAAAAATGGAAGCCAAAGGTTCTATTAAAAATTAAATTGTACGGGTAAATCATAGAGCAACACAACAGCTGTTTTGTGGCCAGAAAGGGGACTTTTATATACTATATACTCTATAGTGATCCTGCGTTTGTCATGCGAATTTAAGTGTGAAAATTGCTAAAAAGCCCATTTTAAATCATTACAAAAAATCGAAAAGTCATTCACCCTAGAAATTTTTTTCTAGGTACGCCACTGGTATAATGTGTACATGAGTACATACACAGTTTACTTACTTAATATAATATACACTATTATGTATCGTTTTAGCTGTTTTGCCATTGCAAAAACGACATTTTAGTGAATTCGTGGTTTGTAATGTCAAAAAACTTCGTAAATTTTCCAAATTTCCTAGCTTCTGGAAGTTGGACGGCCTCTGAGTTAGATAATTTTCAGTGATTTTAACTCAGTAAATTTTTAACGCATCTTTCAAATTGGCCACTAAATTTTTGCATTGGCCACTAAAATTTTGGGTCTAGTGGCCAGCTGGCCACCAAGAAAAAAATGAAAAAATAAACCCTGCAGTGGGTCCTGCTGCTATCCCAGCGAAAATAACAGGACTCTATCCTGATAGGCTGCCGCGGACAATAAGGTGTTGAACCGAATTTTTTATTCAAACACCGATTTACGGACGTGTTTCAGACAGAACTGTGAAAATTTAATATGTCCAAGGTTCTTTTGGGTCTAAACTCAAGATCTGTCAAAGCGGCGGTTCCATAATCGCAGTGACTCTTTTTTTCAGACTGGTCCTATGTGGGTAAAGAGACTAGAAGTTTCTTAAACTACACAAAAAAACCCGGAGCATTTTTGTTGAAAAATCCCAAGACCAAGTACCACTTTGGCTGACTGAACTGCAAGCTAATGCTTACTGAACTGTAAGCGACTAGAGTACCTGCGGAAGCGAAAGGGTTGGGATTTTATCAATGATCAAGACATGATAGTACATAGCTTTGAGTCTTGTTTCGAAGAATGTTCGTCATTTTATTCATACTTGACTGATTGCTTTGAAAGAGCTTTGAAAATTAATCTCAATTAAAATTCTGATTCTGGAACTACCACCTTAACTGCACGAAACTTAAATTAACCTGACCCATATTTATTTGTAGATATCTAGATATTTACAGGTAATTCTATGGTAATTGAGTAACTAAAAAACAGCACAGTAAGTCGATCAGAAGTTAATCAGGACATTTAAAAGGATAATCCGAAATCAGGCCGCATTGTACAAAAATCAGGGCCGGATTAATACGAATTAGGGCCGGCACCCATATCCAACGGGTGCAAAAGAACTCACTCTATACTACTGCGGGATGACTGTTTCAAAACCATTCTTAACGTTCTAAACCATTTTAGGACAATAGTGTTGAGTGTAAGAATGTGCGTGATAATATACAAGTAATATTTCAGCTTGCTGTTAGTAGTGCCAGTGGGTCGTAACAAGCGCGTCACTTTCAAGTCAGCTGCTGATGCTATATCGAATGTTGGTAAGTCATTACTATGCATTATTACTCATTACTACTATCATTACTCATTAATATTATTAGTCATTACTACTATCTTAGTCTAATGCATGCTTCTGTATGATAATTTGATGGAATTTTGTTTATCTAAATACTGCTGGGAATTGACTAGTGGCAAAATAAAAGTAAAGTGTAACTTTTTCTGCCGTTGGTGTGAAAGTTGTAAGGTATTGCTCAGCGAGTGTACGCTGCCATGTAACTGTATAATATTGCGTAGCCGACATTACGTTAAAGCTTAAAAACGTGTCTGTATGCAGTATTTTTTCAGGTAGCTGTCTGAAAAGCAAAAACTGGCGTTTACATCCCCAATGGTAACTATTCTGATAAAATGTTTCGCTAGAAGTCAATCACTGGTGTAATTTAGGCTCATTTCAGTTGTTAGAGTTAGAGAAACGAGAGAGAGAGTTATCACTTAGAAAAACATTCTTTGATAAAACATAGCTATTCAAGAGGAATTCATGAGTAAATTTTAACGCCAAACATTTTATGTTGCAAAGTGCAAAGATTCGCCGTATATAATTGTAACAAAACGTTGCAGTCACATTTTCTGAAATGGCACGAGCATAGGTTTGGTTTAGCCAGGGTGAACTTTGCTATTTGAACTATTTTACGTTTTTATTCATATTTAGGGAGTACTGCGAACTCGCGGGGGAGCAGACAGATAAAGAAGCAGCGATGTTGAACCTCACTATGCATTTGAACAAGATGGGCGCTAAAGAATTACCAAAACAATGTATGGAGATACTTACAGAATCCATACATACACAGTAATATCGTAAATGCCACTGTTTTGAGAACGTAACTGCCGTTTTTGTTAGAAAACCGTAACAGCAAAAAGTTTTATTTTAGGCGCTCGAAATGACTGGATTGTCAGAAATCTCTTAATGAACGCCAAGGCTACCTGTGAACTGGAACAGGAATGGACTGATACTAAGGAAAGGGCAACAAAGTAAGTGTACTGTAGACAGTTATTCGTCGATTGCTTTTGCGAATCTTTCATAGCTCCCTCTACCTTTCACCCCCCCCCCCCCAACACGATTGGCTGCTAAAGGTGTGTTATGTCTGCTGCAAACGTGTCAACTCCCACCAGATTTAGTGATGAAATGACAAAGTATATGTACGTTGAAAATAGCATCACCCTGACGTGACATTGACATTATAGCGAGACATGAATACTGTACTCATGATGTTATACGCTGATTTTTTTAGACATGGCGTCTTGACTCGGTTTCTGGCCACTCATGCCGGTCTCACTCGATTTTTTGACACCAATATTGAGGGCATCGACTATGAGCCTGAAGCAGTGAAAAAGGCCAGATTAGAGTCTGACTCACTGCGGTCGAAATACGAAAGCACGATGGCACTTGGAGCAGCGAACGAAAGTGTGATTATCATTGCTGATCCTGTAGAAGAGACCAGGTTCGAGTGTTGTAGTTTTTGGGTTGCCGACCCCCCGCGAAGCAGGGGTGCAACCCATTGTATTCATATTCCTGTTTTTGGGTTGCCGACCCACCGCGAAGCAGGGGTGCAACCCATTGTATTCATATTCCTGTTTTTTTGGGTTGCCGACCCCCAGCGAAGCAGGGGTGCAACCCATTGTATTCATATTCCTGTTTTTTTTGTTGGGTTGCCGACCAATTTGCGAAGCAAAAGGCAACCCTTTTGTATCTGTCATGTCCGTTATTATTATTATTATTATTATTAATATTAATACAAGACTAGTGCGTCTAGTTTAGACTAGTTCGACCAAGTCTAGAACCTGACGTACGTTATTGTGTGACAACGAAAATTTTTTGAAAAATTTTTCAAATTTTTATCAAATTTGAATTACAATGCGATATGATCGCATATGAGGTGATTATAGGTAGTCACCAAAGGGTAAAATTCCAGGAGCCATAACTTTTTTTAGGGTTATGGTATCGACGTGAAACTTGTTTTATATGCTTGCGTTCATCAAGTGCTATCGATTGATAGGTGGCATGATGACGTAAACGGCGACCAAGGGTCAGTATAAAAATAATAGTCATACGTGACTGGCCGTTGCGTCCGTAAACGTCATGTAAGGTATCATTCGAAAGCCCTTTCAATTCTGCGTTGAATGCTGTCAGTTTTGTGTTTCTACGTCAAGGTTGACGCAAGTTATAACGATTTCAATTTTTTCGAACTTTGTTCGATACGTTTGTGGTGTGAGTAGTCGCGGAGGAATTTTTTGGAACAAAATTGTTTTCTTAAAAGAACTTTGAACCATAACTTATTTCAGGTACCACGTAAAAGGTTCTAGTTTTCAAAGTTAGATAGGGCAGAAGACTGGCTTTCATTTGATACCAAAAAAGCTATACGTTAACGCTGACTTATATACCGAAAAACGTCTTTGACCAAATAATGATGTTTTTCAGCCACCACGGTTTTGGTAATAACTTTTTTTAGGTTCCACCAAAAATTTTCTAGTTTCCGCAGTTCGATAGTTCAGAAAAAGCGCTTTCAATTGACACTAACCAAACTATAGATTCTGGCTGACATGTTTCCAAAAACGTCAAAATAAATTTGAAATATTAATAATACTGGACCGCTGCCCTGGTTTTGACCATAATTTTTTTCAAGTACCGCGTAAAAAGATTTAGTTTTCGCTGTTGGATACCTAAGAGTTAGAGCTTTTATTTGATACCAAAAAAGTTATAGGTCACCGCTGACTTATATGCCGAAAAACGTCAAAATGTTTTGACTAAATATTGCGTCATTTTGACGTACTTTAGGCTATAACTTTATTCTGGTACCGCGTAAAAAGTTCTAGTTTTCGTTGTTAGTTAGGGCAGAAAAAGAGCTTTCTGGTGATACTAAAAACATCAGTGTTATATTTGTTTTACTTGCAGAAAAACGTCAAAATAGATCGCCTTCATGTTTTGTTGTCCAAACGTCAAATGTTTGGCGTTTTGCCGTCATAACTTAAGGATAGTAGGTGTTACACCCTTGAAAGTTTCAGATCCAGTCCAGAATTCCCTTCTCTACAATTTGGCGTTTTCAGTATGTTTATATGACTAGTAGAAGTTGAATTATTCTCATTATCATAATTATTAGGATAGTTCATATTGTAATTATTGGGTTGCCGACTAGTTGCGAAGCAACAAAAAGCAACCCTTTTGTATCTGTCATGTCCGTTATTATTATTATTATTATTATTAATATTAATATTATTGGGTTGCCGACTAGTTGCGAAGCAACAAAAAGCAACCCTTTTGTATCTGTCATGTCCGTTATTATTATTATTATTCTTATTATTATTATTGGGTTGCCGACTAGTTGCGAAGCAACAAAAAGCAACCCTTTTGTATCTGTCATGTCCGTTATTATTATTATTATTATTATTATTATTATTACAAGACTAGTGCGTCTAGTTTAGACTAGTTGGACCAAATATAAATCCTGACGTTAGTTATTGTATGACAATAAAAAAGTTTTGAAATTTTTTTCAAATTTTGTTCAAAATTAAATTTCAATGCGATTTGATCGCATATGAGGTGATTATAGGTAGTCGCTAAAGGGAAAACTTCCAGGAGCCATAACGTTTGTTAGGGTTATAGTGTCGACGTGAAATTTGTTTTATATGCTTGCGCTTGTCAAGAGCTATCAATTGATATGTCGCATGATGACGTAAACGGCGACCAAGGGTCAGTATAAAATAATAGTCATACGTGACTGGCCGTTGCGTCCGTAAAAGTCATGTTAGGTATCATTCAAAAGCCCCTTCAATTCTGAGTTGAATGCTGTCAATTTTGTGTTTCTACGTCAACGTTGACGCGAGTTATAACGATTTCAATTTTTCGAACTTTTGTTCAATACGTTTATGGTGTGAGTAGTTGATGAGAAATTTTTTCGAACAAAATTGTTTTCCAAAACGAACTTTTGACGATAACTTATTTCAGGTACCACGTAAAAGGTTCTAGTTTTCAAAGTTGGATAGGGCAGAAGACGGGCTTTCATTTGATACCAAAAAAGTTATACGTTAACGCTGACTTATATACGGAAAAACGTCTTTGACCACATAATAATGTTTTTCAGCCACCACTGTTTTGGGAATAACTTTTTTTAGGGTCCACCAAAAATTTTCTAGTTTCTGCAGTTAGATATATCAGAAAAGGCGCTTTTAATTGACACTAACCAAACTATAGATTCTGGCTGACATGTTTCCAATAGCGTCAAAATACATTTGAAATATTAATAATACTGGACCACCGCCATGGTTTTGGTCATAATTTTTTTCAAGTACCGCGTAAAATGATTTAGTTGTCGCTGTTGGATACCTAAGAGTTAGAGCTTTTATTTGATACCAAAAAAGCTATAGGTCACCGCTGACTTATATGCCGAAAAACGTCAAAATGTTTTGACTAAATATTGCGTCATTTTGACGTACTTTAGGCTATAACATTATTCTGGTACCACGTAAAAAGTTCTAGTTTTCATTGTTAGTTAGGGCAGAAAAAGAGCTTTCTGGTGATACCAAAAACATTAGGGTTATATTTGTTTTACTTGCAGAAAAACGTCAAAATAGATTGCCTTCATGTTTTGCTGCCCAAACGTCAAATGTTTGGCGTTTTGGCGTCATAACTCAAGGATAGTAGGTGTTACAACCTTGAAAATTTCAGATCTAGTCCAGAATTCGCTTCTCTACAATTTGGCGTTTTCAGTATGTTTATATGACTTGTAGAAGTTGAATTATTCTCATTATCATAATTATTAGGATAGTTCATATTGTAACAAGACTAGTGCGTCTAGTTTAGACTAGTTCGACCAAATCTAGATCACGAAGTAAGTTATTGTATGACAATAAAAATTGTTTGAAAATTTTTTCAAATTTTGTTTAAAATTAAATTTCAATGCGATTTGATCGCATATGAGGTGATTATAGGTAGTCCACTAAAGGGAAAAATTCCAGGAGCCATAACGTTTGTTAGGGTTATGGTATCGACATGAAATTTGTTTTATATGCTTCCGCTTGTCAAGAGCTATCAATTGATATGTCGCATGATGACGTAAACGGCAACCAATGGTCAGTATAAAAATAATATTCATACGTGACTGGCCGTTGCGTCCGTAAACGTCATGTAAGGTATCATCCGAAAGCCCTTTCAATTCTGAGTTGGATGCTGTTAATTTTGTGTTTCTACGTCAAAGTTGACGCTAATTATAACGATTTCAATTTTTTCGAACTTTGTTCGATACGTTTATGGTGTGAGTAGTCGCGGAGGAATTTTTTCGAACAAAATTGTTTTCTAAAAAGAACTTTTGACCATAACTTATTTCAGGTACCACATAAAAGGTTCTAGTTTTCAAAGTTAGATAGGGCAGAAGACTGGCTTTCATTTGATACCAAAAAAGCTATACGTTAACGCTGACTTATATACGGAAAAACGTCTTTGACCACATAATGATGTTTTTCAGCCACCACGGTTTTGGTAATAACTTTTTTTAGGCTCCGCCAAAAATTTTCTAGTTTCCGCAGTTAGATAGTTCAGAACAGGCGCTTTCAATTGACACTAACCAAACTATAGATTCTGGCTTACTTGTCCCCAATAGCGTCAAAATACATTTGAAATATTAATAATACTGGACCACTGCCAGCGTTTTGGCCATAATTTTTTTCAAGTACCGCGTAAAAGGATTTAGTTTTCGCTGTTGGATACCTAAGAGATAGAGCTTTTATTTGATACCAAAAAAGCTATAGGTCACCGCTGACTTATATGCCGAAAAACGTCAAAATATTTTGACTAAATATTGCGTCATTTTGACGTACTTTAGGCTATAACTTTATTCAGGTACCGCGTAAAAAGTTCTAAATTTCACTGTTAGTTAGGGTAGAAAAAGAGCTTTCAGGTGATACCAAAAACGTTACGGTTATATTTGTCTTAATTGCAGAAAAACGTCAAAATAGATTGCTATCGTGTTTAGCTGCATAAACGCAAAATGTTTGACGTTTTGGCGCCATAACGTCCGGATTAAAGGTCGAACAGATTTGAAAAGTTCAAATCTAGTACAGAATTTGCTCCTCTACAATTTGGCGTTTTCAGTATGTTGATATGACTAGTAGAAGTTGAATTATTCTCATTATCATAATTATTAGGATAGTTCATATTGTAATTAATACAAGACTAGTGCGTCTAGTTTAGACTAGTTAGACTAGATCTACAACGTGAAGTCACGCAGTGTTTAACAATAAAACTTGTTTTGAAAAAATGTCAACATTCAAACTTGAGTCAAAGTTGACTTGCAATGCGATTTGATCGCATATGAGGTGATTACAGGTAGTCAACAAAAGGGAAAAATTCCAGGAGCCATAACTTTTTATACGGTTGTGGTATCGACGTGAAATTTTTTTTAAATGCTAGCGCTTGTCAAGAGCTATCGATTGATAGGTCGCACGATGACGTAAAAACCAACAAATGTTCCGTATTAATTAATTGTTAAACGCTGATTTAACGTGGCGTCCGTCAACGTCAAGTAAGGTGTCATTCGAAAGCGCCTGAAGTTCTGAGCAGAATGCCGTCAATTTCATGTTTCTACGTCAACGTTGAAGCAAGTTATAACGGTTTCAATTTTTCCGAACTTTTGGTCAATACGCATATGGTGTGAGTAGTCGCGGAGGAATTTTTTCGAACAAAATGTTTTCTAAAATGAACTTTAGGCAATAACTTTTTCCAGGGACCACGTAAAAGGTTCTAGTTTTCACTATTAGATAGTGCAGACTATGGGCTTTTATTTGATACCAAAAAAGCTATACGTTAACGCTGACTTATATACAGAAAAATGCAAAATAAAATTTTTGAATAGAATAAATTTCAGATTTAGACCCATATGGCCGGCTCCATGGTCACTGATGGAATAAAAACTGTTTTGTGTAAGGATCACAGTTATATGGATGACTTGATGGAAGCGTTTCTTTTGTTATATCAATGGTAACACGGACGTTACGTAACATTTTTGAAAAATACTCAGTTTACGTAAAAACTTTTTACGCCATAACTTTTTTTAGCTAGCTGGTAAAAAGTTCTAGTTTTCGACATCAGTTAGGATATAAGAACAGCTTTCATTTGACACCATAAAAACTATAGGTTACCGCTGACTTATGTGCCGAAAAACGTAAGATTAATTTTGACAATAAAATAACTCCAACTTTATTGACCTGGAACCAGAGAACCGGGCCACGTCCATCACAATGTAAGCTTATTTCATGTTTAGAACCTCAACGCCAACCCTTCCCGAGCCACCTCACCCTATTATTATAATTATCACAAAAAATAGGATAGTTTTAAAGATGGTAATTAAAGATGGTAATTAAAGATGGTAATTAAAGATGGTAACAAGTCTAGTGAGTCGGGTATGTTAGGAATCAGAGATGGAACCGGGTCACTAAATCGTGACCCGGTGGGGTCACTAAATCGTGACCCTGTGACCCGGTAGACCCCCTGACCCGGTGACCCTGTTTTAGACAGGCCTCTATTAAACGATAAAATCACCAAAAGGAAACCACGGAACCAGCTTTTCAGACTTTTTATAATCGTTTCAGCTCAAAAAAAGTGCAAGTATTTGACTTATTTGACTTTTTATGAACAAAAAGTAAAAGCGAAAATGGATGAAAATTTTTTGCGATGTGTCGCTTTTCAGTTTTCGATGGTCGATCGCATTTATTATGGAGTTTTTTACGATGAGCACTATGTCTAAATATGGAGGATAGTTGGCTCCATTTCTTGCCCTAGCTCATTGCAGCCAATAGCGATCTATGTAGTTAAACCTATTATTTGCAACCAGGGGTGTAGCCAGGATTTTGAAATTATGGGGGATCGCTCCTTGTCCACTTTTTTCGATCAATTTTTTAAACTCACTATTGTGGGATCTGGGTGCGTGCCCAGAATCCAATAATATTTGCTCTTTTTGGCGAAGTGGTTTACATAACAAATTGTAATTTTGGTCATTCAAATTTAACTCACTGCTGCGTGGGTCTGGGGGCGACAGCCCCAAAAAAAGACACAAAAAAACGCAATTTTTCAATTTTTAGAATTTTTTTCGATTTAACAATTTTCGAATTTGGTCAACTGGAGACGTATCAGAAATTTTTTTCCGACAGGAAAATTAAAACAATAGATTGGAACAATAGATTGGACATCGGACAGTGTTACATATGTGAATTCAGCATAATGTACTCTTGTTAGTACATGCGTAGGCTTTGATGAAAGATAATAACAGGGAATAGTATAAAAACCACAAAGTTGCAGGGCTCTAGAGGCGGTAGACCCCAAGAAAAATTTGGAGAATTTATTATTTTTAGGCCAACTTTGGTCAATTGGAGACGTATCGGAAATTTTTTTCGGCCGGGCAATAAAAACCTTGTGGGACCCTTGTGTACAATTTCTTCAAATTTGAAAAAGATGGGGGTGGCGACCCCCTTGACCTCCCCTGGCTACGCCCTTGTTTGCGACGGATTTGCTCCACAGCTCTGAATCAATATTTACCAGTTGGAGCTGAAAGTTGGCAACGTGGTTCAGTGCTTGTGACGTCTAGAAGGCCAGGGCCCCGGTCTCACGTTTTGAACTATTCGTCAATTTTGTGACAGAATAGCTTGAAGTCCAGAACATTGAACATACTCATATATAACTTGAGGTATGTGGGCACAAAGACCCTTGACCCGGTGACCCGGCGCGAAAAGTGACCTGAACTGACCCGATCACCCGGTGACCCGGTGACCCGGTTCCATCTCTGTTAGGAATCTATGTACGTGAAGCAAATACGCGGATCACAAAAAGGACAAAAAAATTTGAGAAAATTTCTGATGAAGAAATGCCTTAGATCTATACGCAAGTATGTGATCGAAATGCAATACTTTCATTATTCTAAAAAAACCCAAGTAAAATAGATTCGAAAAACCGACCCCCGGCTGGACTCTAACCAGCGACCAGAGGGGTGAGACTCCTTGATGCT
>JASANF010019389.1:0-16009 GCA_030248245.1 Trissonchulus sp. WLG1_4 | reverse complement strand
AAACGTAACTACTGTGGTGGAGAATGATATAAATGTCCCGCGCAATCACACCACTAGAAAGAACGTAGAGTCCGCGACCTTCAAATGCTCGTGCCAGCCAATCGTTCTGGTGGCTTTTGTATCAACCGATAGTCAAAATGCGCTGCTTTCTGACAAAGAGGCACCACACTTCTGGCTTCTATCAGAAAAGAGCCAAATGTGGCAGGCCAATAGTCAATAGTAATATCGCAGAAGTTCAGTCTTGATACCGAGTTCGAACTTCGAAGGTTAAATGAGCCGCGAGTGCGACTCTCAAGCAATAGTTCTGGTACGACCGGACCCAATACCTCGCCACGTACCGTACGTACTCGCCAAGTCGCAGGCGACCGTAATAATGAACAGGAGCAATACGGCTGCTATTGACAGCCGAGTCACATTAGTATTCGGAAACGAAGTATATACAAAAGTGGCATCTGATATGTCGGAGTGTTATAGTCGATCACTCCACTTCCCAATGTATGCATGTGAAGTAAATTTGTACAATCAAATCTCAATGCTAACTAACTGAGCCAACTAACGCGACTGTAGGTATGTATACATAGCTCGTGGGTGTAACTCCACGACAACTACCACCTTAATACATGAGAATTTTGGTTTGAAGTCAAGGCAGTGTTTTGGTACCGTAAATGATTCCTAAAAATTTATGAAGGAAACACAAAACAGTTGGTGTTACTTTGTATGACGAGTTACATAACTCTAGTTGCATCACTAAGTGCAACACACGCAATTTATTAGTATATCTTTCTGCGTAGAGTCCCTCAGTGTCTTCACTTAGTATTCCATTCTGTACTATCGGATGATCAGTTGAGTTCTTCTGGTTTGGTGGGCTGGTTTTGTCCTCAATGTGATCCTGTTAGGTTCGTGATAATCCCTATTGTTTACTTTCTGCCCTCTTGTCTCTGTGTATGTCTACGCCAATAAAGTAAGTATATTCTTCCGTTACACTTTCTCTTATTTAGCCCTACTTCACAGGCAGGTAGGCGAGCTGATCACCTCTTTTGGTCGGAGTTTCACGCCCGAATTCACAGAGGTAGTTGTTGTTATTTATTGTTTCGTAAAAGAAAACAGGTTTGATTAAATTTCATATATTAGTATTGCTTATGGCCTTACTATTCAATTAATTTCATCATGAATTGATGAATAGCCATAACAAATTCTTGCGTTTTATTAGTAATACTTTATATTTAAAAATTTCTTGCTTTTTTAAACTCGCTATAGTAATTGTAATTTATCAGCTTTAAGTTTTTTAGCTAATACTCTCCTTCAAATTCTTCAAATTCGTCTGAGTCGTAGTCATATCTAAAAAACAAAGCAATTGAAATAATGAGTGCTGAAATCCAAAACAATCGTTTAATCCAATAAATCAAAAAGGGCCTTATTAACAAACTGGTTTATCGGATTAGAATTTCAAACTTAGTTGATATCAGACATATGTTGGTGGACAGAATGAAATGAAAATTGTTATTTCCAAGATCATATGATTTAGTTTAATTTCGCCAATTTTAAGCAGACTAAGCAATTTTGTGTGTTACATGCGGGTAAATATGATCCGGATCGTTTTAGGATATGTATTGTAATTGGGATTCAGTGTTACATCAAAGTGCAATAACCAGACGTAGGACTGTACGCTATACTGCACAGTGCACAGTCAGTGTTGAATAGATTTGCAAGTCAGTTATAGCACTGGTGGTTTTATTAAAAAGTAATTCATACGCGTATGTAAAACCTTCTTGCATGTGCACTCGTGCGCTTCGCGCATCGTGCTCATACATTTGGAGTTTTAAATAAACATGCTTATAAACCAATTATAGCACTTCAACCACTGCAATAACCCATAAATAGTTATGATATATATATAAATATATATAAATATATATATATATATATAAATATATATATGTATAATATATATAATATATATAACATATATTATAAATTATTGATTATTAATTAATTATATAATATATATATATATATATATATATATATATATATATATATATATATATATATATATATATATATATATATATATATATATATATATATATATATATATATATATATATATATATATATATATATATATATTATATCTAATTTCGGATAAAACCCTCCAAAAAAACTATATAAATACGACTATGTCCCAAATATGTAGTGTAACAAAGCATATGACGTGTCAACTTTATTAATTTAGGCAACGCATTCAGGTCCAAATGTGATGAAGATTTCAACGGCTCGTTGAGCTCAACGGCGGTGTTGAAATTTTTATAAAAATGGGTCCCGGCCGGTCAGCAGTTGGACGCAAATTTACACAATAGTTAATTTTTTTCAGTATACATTCTTCCTAATTGCGGTGTATAATGAAATATTCACGTAATTCGAAACAGATATACAAACCTTTAACTTTCAATCCACTAAGCTTACCCTCGACAGTCCATGAACTCCATTACAGGTTCTTCCATTGTTTTATAGAAACATTTTATGAAAGATTTGATATTTTTCCGGCCTTTGATTGGTTTGCAGCTAAAATTAATTACATCTACGTTCATATTACATATGCATTTATAAAAGTTTATTTTTATCTTATTTTTTTTATACTTATACTTATATACTGCATTTAGACATATTCAAACCTGTTTTATTGAAACTAATTTAAGCTATCTACTTTATTTTCAACATTTCACAAATATGCGCACAGTGCGTACAAAAAACCGAAGTGCATGAACTCGTGCACTACGCGAACGTGCGCGTCTCGCGTAACAGTGCGTTATATATTCCTGAGTTTTGCCTAGATTGTGCTATACTTCCCTTGTATCTCAGTGCCAAAGATCATAAGATTATAAAGGCATGTCAGAGGTTAAGTACTCACTCCTTAAGACAATTTGCCTGGAGTTTTTGAAACCAGCAGGCGCCGAACCCATCCTCATGTTCGTAACTGTCGGGTGGAGCGCCGATCTTGGAACATCTATTACAACCAGACAAAAAGTTAACAGTCAACTAATAGAGTTTACATTCATAGTGTAGTTTTAGAAATAATAGCAAAGTTGCATTATTAGAAGAGTGTGACACTCTACCAATTTGTTTTGCAGCGTGGTAAGTGGATGCTTTTACATAGCGGTGTAAACAGGCCGAAAACAATACCCGACTAGAGTTTAACCAAAACCAAAACTGGCCAGGTCAAAGAGCCAAGAACTGAGCCCCATCACCTTTTTACACAAATCACAGCAACCTGATAAAACGGGTTTGGGTTCAGTATTAATTATTTGTCATATCACTCAATCAGATTAAAGTAGCCGTGTAACTCCGCCTTCAATTAGGATACCGTAATCCCATTTGTTAATGCCACAATTTTCTAACGTTGGACAAATTTGAAGATGATTTTATATTTTTTTACTGATGCAGCGTTTTGTCACATCTTTAGGTCCCTTGATCGGACCAGTTCGGGTACAGGGCCAACTTTTACTAGGGATTTGTTTTTATTGAGGCCACTAATGTGCAACACATCTACCGTGGGAAAATTATTTTTGTCAGATTCTTCTCAATATTTTTTTTTGGTAATGGTATCAACAGTTTACTGCCTTCACGTACTTTGTGAGTACGTAATGAGAAAATGGCAAACAGGATAGTAAAACAGTTTGTTGCTCACGTTTCTTCAAATCCTCTATCCACTAAACATTGTGAGAAAGGCTCCATGGCTGCGTCAAATTTCTGAATGATTCCTTCGTCTTTGTAGCACGCCAGTGTTTCCGGTGGTGTTTCTGGATGTCTAAATGAATTATTAAAATTTAAGTAAAATCAAAATAAATTTAATAAAAGGCCTTAATAAATGGTTCGCCATTTAACACAAACGAGTAACAAAAGTATGAATTGAGTTAATCAATATACACTGACATTACGCCAATTAAGTTTGTTTTGAGTATTAATCTGAATACACATTAATTATTAATCTCGAACCAACAGCAAGTTTCCCACCCATATAGAGCAGTATATACAGTACTGTGCGTAGAAAAGTTTCCTATTCGTCGACGTATGGCGAGCTTCAATCTGTGCAAAAAGTTACCAGAACGTGAAAAGCAAAAAGTTGTTTTTTGAAGTTTAGTTTTACACTTCATCAGGTACGTTGAAAATGGGTTCTGGATCAACCTTGGTCACTTTTCGCGAAGGATGAAGCTTGCCGACAAATACTGACTGTTTTTTTGCATAGCAAATTGCTTAATATTTATTTATTTACTCTTTAGCACAAATGTCAGGAATTTCCTTGATACAGTCGCCCACTTCTTGCCAGGATTTTGCCAGGCTGGCTCCGAAACTGACACTTAAAATGCCCAGAATACTAATAATGATATTCATTATTTTTTCGTTTTTCTTAGTCGGTATGTTTAGTTGAAGCCCTGAAATAAAATACTCAATCAGATCTTGCTGGGCTTAAAATGTGCTGAAGGGCAAAAAAATATCCCAAAAGTTTTCACAAATGTGCTTCTGAGCTCGTAAGTAAGTCTCAAAACCACCAAATTTATACGTACATACAGCTTGACTGCCTTGTCTACACAGTTTTTTCGATAGATATAATTATATGTTAAAATATAATATTTAAGAAAAAGTCACACTTAAAGCAAAACCTGCATAATAGAAATGGTTTCAATTGAAATAAAAGTCCGTTACGCACGTTAAACATTTAGTTTTCTTCGACCCGAAATAATCCATCATGAGAACTAAGCATTTACGTCTGTCAATGTAAAAGTTTATACTTAGAAAGGTTCTCAGTGAGACCGATATTGCAAAGTATACGAACAAATACCATTAACTTTTGTGCTTATGACTGACAGCTATAATTGTGGTTGAGGATTGGGTAGAGGTACTTTTGCAAACTGCAAATGGCTACTGTAATGAAAGTGGCTCAATGCGAAGTATGTAGCTATTAACAAATACTCGACCAAGGCCCGATTTATCGAAACATCTAATGTTCGTTGTTGAAAATGTTCGTCGTTGAAAAAGCAAATGTTCGTCGTTGAAAAACAAATGTTCATCGTTGAAAAACAAATGTTCGTCTTTGAAAAACAAATGTTCGTCGTTGAAAAACAAATGTTCGTCGTTGAAAGTTCGTCGTTGAAAAGTTTTTCAACGACGAGCTTTGGTTTTTTAGAACATTATTATGTTATAAAAGACAAAAGCTCGTCGTTGAAAAAGTTTTCAACGATGAACATTTCAACGGAGCTCAAGACATCCGTTGAAATGTTCGCCGTTGAAAATTTTTCAACGACGAACATTTGTTTTTCAACGACGAACATTTGTTTTTCAACGACGAACATTTGTTTTTCAACGACGAACATTTGTTTTTCAACGACGAACATTTGTTTTTTCAACGACGAACATTTTCAACGACGAACAATTGATTTTTCAACGACGAATATTTGTTTTTCAACGACGAACATTTGTTTTTCAACGACGAACATTTGTCCTATAATTACGTGTTATGCTCGTCGTTGAAAATGTTTCGATCAATCCAAAATTTTCAACGACGAACATTTTCAACGACGAACATTTTCAACGACGAACATGTTGCTTCGATAAATTGGGCCCAGAACTGCTATTTTTAATAAATTCTAAATTAAGTTGAAGTGATTTTCATGTTTAGATACTGTGAAAAACGAGCCAATGGCAGGAATTGTTAAAACCGATTGTTAGACAATTTAATATAGAAGCACAATAACACTAAATTTAAAAGCAGTAAAGTTTGCCTATGTAAATAGGTATAATAATGCAAAGCATACAGTAAAAAATGTTGGCATCATAAAAAAATTTTTGATGCAATGAAAAATTTACTCCATAATGTGACAAGTAGATTCGTTTTAATGTTTTGCTAAAGTTGAAAAAGCTGGAACGACAGTTAACGCATGACCAATCGCAAAAATCATTGGTACAGAAAACTAGAGGGAACTCTGTTAAAATTAATTTTTTAAATATTAAATAGTAGCATTAAGACGAATATATTCAAAATTAAATTAGTCAGAAGTATAAACTGTCATCACTGCAGTAGTTATAAAAATTAAGCTAAAAATAAAAAAAATGATAAATAGAAAACGATCTAAACTTTTTTAAACTCTAAACTATTTTTTAATCTATAAAATATTACCTTGCCTCTTGTGCTTTATTCCAGTTAATGCTCTGTTACGTAATTTTAGCCGGCGTATCCTGAAAAATGCTGATAGTAAGTTATGTCGACATTTTGGCACGTTAATTGCCGAAATTACATTGTTAGTGTTCATTGATTATAGTAAATTCGATAATTGTATGAATGTATAAAAACTAGTTAATAATACTGTATACCTATTAGTTCCTCATTGGTTAGTTGAAAATTATGGTTAAAAATTTATTTCGCTTATAACCTTTACTTTTCTATGTTGATAGACAGAGAAAACCCCAATTTAGAACGAACGATAAAAAATGGAGGCGTCGGAAATCAAACCCGGACCGCTTGCGTCGACGATAAGAATGCCTACTTCAATCACACTGTTTCCTGGCTTACCCACAACCACAAGGTTTTACGATCGCATCGACCCAGAACAATTCTCAACTAAATCCTAGGGTTTTAAAAATTAGCTCACCCTCAACTGAAACCGAGGGTTTTCGGCTACTATTAACCGAGAGACCATGTAAGAGAAGCTCTGTACACATGCATACAGCACACAAAATGAAGCGTCAACCTCGACCCAGGGCATGGGGTTCCTAAGTCCTAACCCACCTCCGAAAGACGGTTTAGGGATAAGGCTGTCCTGATGACCCGGCCTCATCCTCTCCGTCGTGTGTCGGAATGTTAAACGAACGAGGATGCTCTAATTAAGAAAAAAGAAAGAAATGGAGGTGCCGGAAATCAAAGGCGGGTCTCTAGCGGCGACGACAAGAATGCTCACCACTACACCACAGCACCTAAGTTTAGTAGGCCCTACTTCTCATTTACAACACCATAGCCTAGATATGTAACGTCTCACACGAGACCAAGTCAACTTTAAAGGTGCAGTCGCTACCACTATGCTGAACGCTATTACATACTAACTAACCTATCCTCACATAAGCAGGAGAAGACCCAAGAATTATTTAAATGTAAACATTTATTTATTGGCTGGTGACTTCAGGCAAGGTGAATAGTAAACAATCTTCGAATAAGTTTTACCTAGTTGGCATATCTTTAAAATTACAACGACAAATACAATTCAAGTAAAACAACTTTTCATCCAAAGATACTTCTACTTTTAATTCAGTAGTTTATTTATGCAATTTGGGTCTTGCAAAACTATTGTCATCATATTCGAATTCGCTGGGTGGTAAAAATAATCCTTTGCTTAGCGCTTCGTTAGCGGACATGTTTTCGTTTCTGGAAACATCAGCATCGCTTCCAGACGGCAGAAAACGTAGTAAATCTTCTGAGGCAATGCTAGACGCTGTCATTGATTCGCAGAAAGAAGCTAAGTCTAAAGAGTCTCCGCCACTGCTTGTATCGATTTCGTTCTCGTAACACACAGGATCATAACTAGTCACTGGCATATTCGTTCTTCTAAAGACTTGACCTCCTGTTGACAACCTTTTTTCCGTATAATTTGAACAGCCAGCGGTTGGATATGAAGGTCGTGTTATTTCATAGTGATATTTTTTGTAGTCAAGTCTGTCACGTTGATTTGAGGTCCGTGGTTTTTGTAGAACTGGTAGTTTAGATGGCGTCTTTTTCGATAATGGTTTAGACTTTTCTTCTTTTTCAGCGTAGTGACGGTTTTGCATGTATTCTTCAGATATTTCAATAGCTGTCAGATATCTGGTAACATGATCACCCTCCGTTACAGTTTTAGATGTTTTCTGGTTTTGCCACTTAGCTTCACAGCTTTCGTGAATTTGTGCAAGCTCATCTTCGAAATGTACGACTGGTGACGTTTCTTGGAATTCACCAATTCGCAGTGAACGTCGTCTCTGGGGTTTTTCTTTTGCCTCGGCTACACTATTTGGCAATTCTGACTCGAGAATTTGATCGATTTTGGAAATAGCGGCCATTTCATTTTCATAGATTGCATTAGTTTCGTCTCCGCTAGGAACAGATATTGCGCAAAAACTTATTGGACTAAGTTCAATTAAATTTGGCATGACACTTTGTTCAATTAAATTGGGCATAACACTTTCCAAAGAATCCAGCATCAGCATTTCAGTCGGCCCGGAATAGGCTGTGAATGCTGATGCTGGATTAACTTTTAGATATGCTTCATCTGACAATGTTCCATCTGAAACGATTGGTTGGATGCTTTTACTGGTGTACTCGCTGTTCTCTAAAGAAGTCAAACAAATGTCACTGTTTTCCATACAGCAGCTTTCACCACCACTTTGTCGATTCGTCGATTCTTTCGGCTCCTCCAGTAACAGTACTTCTCTATATTCATCAACACAATAACTGATTCTTTTATTAGGATCAGCGTATAACAGCATTTGTTGAAAAGCATCTGTTTCAGGCGATGGGCGGTGCAAAAGCATTGGTTCATGCAACGGTGGAGGCAACCTTATATTCGGCGATTTCGGTGGAGGCGGCCAATGAGGTGAACTTGTTTTAAACTGTATTGGAATGACAACAGTTTTGTCTGCGGCGGATGGTGACTCAACTGCCTGACTAATTGTAGGGAATACTGGCATAGGTGCGTCCGGCGTTTCGTGTTCTGACGCCGTCAATGATTCTTGTAGATTTTGTTGTTTTGCTGTCGTCAAATCAGGTTTCTGGGGATTTTCTTCCGCAAATGTATGTTTTGTTTCGGGTTCAAAATCAGGTTTTTCCTGTATCACTTCTGCGAATGTATGTTCTGTCTTAGGGGTCCAATCCGATTTCTTGTGCTTTTCTTCTACGAATGTATGCTCTGTTTTAGGGGTCCAAGCCGGTTGCTTGTGATTTTCTTCTGCGATTGTATGCTCTGTTTTGGGGGTCCAAGCCGATTGCTTGTTGTTTTCTTCTGCGAATGTATACTCTGTTTTAGGGGTCCAAGCCGGTTGCTCGCGTTTCTCCTCTGCTACTGTATGTTCTGTTTTGGGTTTCAAATCAGGTTTTTTCAGTTTCTCTTCCGCAGATGTCTGTCGTGATTCAGGTTTCATCTTTTTGCCACGCCTTTCGACGTGTATTTCAACTTCAGGTTCCTCAGAACTCGATTGGAAATCTCTATTTCTAGCTTTTTGACGAGCCACTTCTTGTTGCAATCTTGCTTTATCCAGATCATCCGGAGTTACTGGCTGTGAAATAGCTCTTTGACGCATCATTCCTTTTCGTTCTTCTGCGTATCTATCAACGATGAAACCTCTGCTGGGTTTCTCGCCCGTTTTTCCAGTCACAAGGGGTTGTTTTTGATTTCCTTTTGCCGCATCAGTCTCACTACTTCTGAGTTTCGAGTCAGTTAGTTTTGTAGACAATTTTTCGATTGATTTAGCTGGCTTATGCTTTTTATGCATTTTCTTGACACTTTCGCTGGCAATGCTGTCAGCTGTATCCGAGGGAGTTTCATGCGACATTTTCGATGTTTTACTTTCTGGGCTTGATGATTTGTCCTCTTTCTTTCGCTTAGAAGCGGAAGTGTCCTCAGTCACTTGACCTTTGGAAGCATTTGAACCTCGTTCTTTCGATTTAACACTTCCAGTTTCGTCCGAACTTCTACGTCTTCCTTTTCCTTTTTTCGCAGTGCTTTCATCAGTTTTAGAGGAAATTGACTCACTGAGAACTAGCGGCTAAAACAAATAAAAATAAGTTTTAAGTAAGCTTTAAAATGAACTAAAGTTTATTAACGAACAACTCAAGGCGTTGCTCCGGTGAGGTCCGACATTTTCAAACTTAGCCCGGAAAATTATTTATTAGAATAAGCATAGCTGCTTTAAGTCTAAATTACAGTTAATTTTGAAGCATCACACGCGAACATTGAGCTATTGATCGAAAGATATTGACTTTGCTTTGTTCACCTTGAATAGTTTTTTTACATAATTTAGCGTTCAGAATTGACTGCTTGACTTTCAGCGTATGCTGCTAAAAAATAAAGTCTATCTTACAGTAGGTATGACAACAAAACATGCTTTTATTAAAAAAAATCACATAACCCTTTCCCGCATACTGTTACACTATAACAGTAGTGTATCAAAATTGCACTATGCACATATCTCACACTAGTGAAACCTGTCGACGTTATGTTTCACAGAATCTGTTGCTGAAGCGAGCCGAGTGGCGATTGCCTAAGCGTGACAGTCCTGCCACAAACATGATCTTGTGGTGCAGGCTCAGTCTGTGGTGACGGATAAAGCCCAGTCAAAGGCTATGAAAATTCAAGCAGTTGAGGGGGATTGGTCTTTTCCTTTTGAAATAAATTTAGAAATCTAAATAGGGGGCAGTTTAGTTTCATTAGCATGGGCTATATTTAATGAGCTAAAGGCCTATTCACATGAGGGCGCATTTTGCTCCATGGCGTACGCCATGGCGCATTGCATGGCGTACGCCATAGCGCACGTCATGGCGCATGAGCGGGCGCACGAGCGGGCGCATGAGCGGGCGCACACGCACACTTGCATACTGTATTGTGTGAAATAATGCAGCAGGCAGTGTGAAAATAGAATGCGCCCGCTCATGCCCCCGCTCGTGCGCCGCTCATGCGCCCGCTCGTGCGCCCGCTCATGCGCCCGCTCATGCGCTCTTTCATGCGCCTGCTCATGCGCCATGGCGTGCGCGATGGCGTACGCCATGGAATGCGCCCGCTTATGCGCCCTCGTGTGAATAGGCCTTAAGGTTTGCGCTTGGAAGGAGGGGATAAGGCAAATACTAAGGGCCCTACACTATGTACATAAATGGTAGTACAAATGCTGCATACTGTATTGGAATGTATTATGTAATGCGGTAACGTAATTGTATATGCTAACTAATATGCGAAAGACTAATCTTAACAAAAAGATAAGAAGGTAAAAGTTCTCAGATTAAATTAGAACAAGCACTTTCGTTGACGAGCATAAATGTCATTTTCACCCACCTCAATCCTTTTCTCCTATCTGTGAGTCTAATATTATATACATACTTTAGCGAAAACTTAATTTAGTCAGTAAGGCGTCGTCTGTCGGAAGATATATTCAGAGACGCAGAATGATTACTGATGATGGATTATCAGTTGACACAGTTGTCCATACTCTAGTCTAGTCTAGTTTTTGTTCCTTCTAGAGAAGGAACTATTGTTTTGAAATTAACTGCACATAGCGTTTAACGCTACTGAGCAGGCTTCACAGCCAGTATGTTTTACGTGTATTTTCAGCTTGGGAGCTGGCTGCTGATTTTTGTCTGCGTATATGCAGAAAAATCAATAATCGATGTACACTGCTGTAACAGTGTACTTTTTCAAACTCGGCACCGGGATGTTTCACCAGCAGTATATAAGAGCCATTAGAAAACACTGCTTATCGCTTCTTTTTCTTAGAGCTGATTTGCTCAGCTCAGATCAAAGTGTCACTTTTGAGCCAAATGGCTCGTGCAGCGGGACGCTTAACATCTTGCTATCGTTATTTTAATAATGGAATTTATTTTTAATTTAATATTAATATAAATACAAATGTTAAAATATTTTTAATTTAATATTAATATAAATAAAATTATCAATTTATTTTTAATTTAATATTAATATAAATACAGTTCGTGAAATATTTTTAATTTAATATTAATATAAATAAAATTCTCAAATTATTTTTAATTTAATATTAATAAAAATATTAATATTAAAAGTATTTTAAATACAGACTTTTAATATTAATATTAATTATTAAAATAACGGTACATCCTGCAGCACTTTTTTGTACGTACTACGTATTTAGATTAAGTAAGAATAGGAGCTAGTTAGTAGTTATAAAGTAGAGTAAGATATATACGAAGTATAGCTTACGGTAGGTATGGAATAAAGAACTAATTCATTTAAACCTGAAAGGTAGACACCGGGGAAGGAACCTTGCCCCTTTTGGGGCCTACTTGTTACATTGTCAAGTATGATAAGGTACCTACATGATTCTAGTCGAAAGGGCATTTGTATAGTTCATCCGTCTCCAAATTACAAGCAATCACCTGAATTATAAACTAACAAGCCCAATCTGCGGCAAAATTTTCAGTAAGTATAAAGCATATACTTTCCAAGTACATTGGCCAGAGGCCATCGTAAACCTGTTGGGTCAGTATCCTGATTCAGTTTTTTTAAAAAGCGCATAATTTTGCAGCCACCAAAACTGCAAAATCTTAATAAAAAGGTTTTAAATAGTGAAGTTTAATCACTGTAGGTACTCTGCAGCTATTTTTATTGAAAAAATTCAATTTCAACTTGGTCTGTTTTGCGTCACCTTTGAAGCAGGCAACACTGTCGACACTGTGATAGAAGTAAGTTTTACATTGATGTAAAAGCTTAATTTTCTAGGAATCTGAGTGGTTGAGTGGTTAGTGTGTCAGGCTTGTAACCATGAGGTCACTGCTTAGATTCCTAGTGCGTCATTTTTTTTTATTTTTGCATTTTCGTCTACCATGCTTGAACATTTAATGTAACAAGACAAGTGAGAATACACGGCATTTGGTAGTGACAGATGCAAATGTACGGTAGAAGACGTGTAAAACACACCCCGCACATGAGCACTTTACCACTAGCAGTGTGTTAAGATACCAGAATCAAAATTAAAGACCTGTTGGGCTGTGGCCCAACAGGAAAAACTGGAAGAAAACTGAAAAAACTTTACTTCAGAAGGTCGCTTTGGTTGTCTACCAGGTGGAGCTTTGAAGGTCTCTTTTGACGGTCGCCTTTCATTTTTTGCTGCTTCAGAAAGCTGCTGCGGTTTTTCTAGTGATTTGGTTCTTTCCGATTTCGATTTTCTTGCATCCTCGGCTCCGATTTTTTCTGTAGACTTGGCTCCAACCACTTTAGGCGACTGCGCCTCGTCATTTTGTTTGCAGCAGCTTAAATAAACACATTTAGTTTGCAACCATTTTTGAACAGAAACTAAGTTCGCGGTGCTAAAAGTAATGCAAATAGAATAATACATAAGCCTCTTTAAATTGAAAAGATAAAATACAAAAATAAAAATCGATAAAAAAGATAATTAACGCATTTCTTTACCCGAATCCTCCGCACAGAACGACGGGCAATACCAAGAACATTTGCGAATTTTAGTACAAATAATGACTACAAAAGTAACGACATGATGATACGATAAAATACTCAGCATTAGAACATAACTCATATGTAGCTATGTGTGTGTGAAGTATGTCTAACAAGTAACAAGTGAGAATACAAGTCTAAAATAAGTCTATGTAAAGTTCAATGGTAGTTAACCTCTCAATCTAATCATATTTCATAAACCGACATGTAAATTGCTTGGCTTAAGGTGGTAGTTACGTTTTCGAAGTTTTTGCAATAATTCATAAGTTACTTTATCGAACATAATCAAATTTGGTACGAACATTGCGAATGTAAATAACAATATTTCAGAAAATTTTGACATTGATTCAAACTTTTACGGCCAATTTATAGCTCAAAAATTGGATTTTTTGTGTATTTTTTGAGGACTTACAAAATTGTATGCAAATTTTTGTGGCTCTTACACTACTCAAAAACGCCATTCAAAAAAGGTCTAACCCATTTTATTTTAAGAAAATTTTTAGCTAAAATATGACATATTTCTGTTAGTGGTTCTAGGCGATCTGTAACTTTGAAGTTTTTTTACCTCAATTCTGACTTCTCATGCCAATATCACAAAATACCAATAACCACTTGGCACAATAATTTACATACATATAGTCCCTTATGCATTTATTATATCCGCAAAATTTGGTTAGTATATGTCCCAGCAGCCAAGAGCATTGGCAGTGTTAATAAACCCCTTCAAAAACTGCAAATTTTCTTCAGTCTCCTGAACGTCATTTTTTAATCTTTTGTCCACCATTTTTTCAACGGGTAAGGGTAAACTGTGCTTAATGTAATATTAGCTGGCCCCAATGAGGCTCTATTTAACTCAATTAAATATTTTTTAAAAATCCGTCATTTCTGAGCACAATGAGTGATTTCAGTTGAAGTAACAAATATCCTGTTCAGCACATAAGAATCCAAAGAAAGCATACTTGACAGTAGCCAAATAAATTTGCCCCTTACCTTTTTCGAATTGAGCGAAAAGGTTGATTATTTTTTTAGTTACAGCCTGCCAAAGTCATAGAAACCGCCGTTTCTTGACTTTTTAGCAAAATTTGAGGCGAACTTTTGCTCATTGTAAAAATATGCTAAATTATTACGTTTAGTTAAGCATACCAGCACTTTCATAACACATCAACGTGCCTTTGATGTAAATTGCTTGACTGTTTGCGTAATATTTTTACCATAGTGACGAAATAACGAAATTCGAGACAAAATGCAAAAATTTGAGCTGATAAGCTTCACCAAAATAGTTAGCGTGCACACTATGACTAACATCGACTGTTGAAAAATTGTAATTTTGTAAAAAGTAAGTGGATTAATAATATGCAAAAGACCGCGTGTCAATTGATTAACTAATTGCTACAAAATAGAACTTTGAAAAAAGCTGCGAAAACGTAACTACCACCTTAATACCGAAGAGAAATTTTTCGACGAATTTTTTGACGGTCGGTTGTGTTTTTGTCTACCTTTCCTTCTGCGGCCGTCGTTTAACACGTATGTTTAAGTATCTGTATCTGCTTTATTCCATTTGTGTATATCAAATAGAATTCACGCCGAATTGTCGTTTTGTCCTGTGCTTTTAATTAAGGTTTAGTCTGGTGCCTAGGGTTTTCAGGCAGAGAGGTAGGTAGCTAGTAAGGTAGGCTTCGGCTCTACGTTTTAGCCCGGACGTTGAAAATTCAGTCTCGATCCCACGGAATCTTTCTGATAGCGCACTATATATACTATAACTGGCAAATATATATACTATAAGTGTAGTGTCCTACACTGTTAACTTTGTTACAAATGTGTTAGTTTCTCAGTAGGGGCAGGTCTTTATATTGCTTTTTGTCAAAAGCTTGTCAGAAAGCTGCTTGCATGATTTAGGTGTGATAAATTTGGTTTTGGTATTTACGTATGAGGGTTTTACTTTAAAAGTTGCCTGTGTACCTATGTTAAATATTTGTTAAAGTTATTTTTTCAGTTAAATATTTAAACTAACTTTATTAAAATTAGTTATTTTTTAGATAAGCACTATGTACTTTGATATACATTTTATATGTTAATAAAATGTGCTCCCATCTGAACCCGAATTTAAATTCACAAATCCAACTTTATGTTATGACAGCTTGTCATTAGAAACCGCAAAGAGTTTTTTTACAAAAGAGGAATGCAAGAATTTAAAAACAATTTTAAAAATAATTGTAATTAGTTATTCACCAATCTCCATGTATAAATTGTTTCGTAATAAATTTAAAGGACGCAACAATCGCGCTTTTCTCATTGCGGGTTTTTTTGCGGGCCACCGTTAAGTACAAAATTTTTGGTAATATGCCAAATGCTGGATCTTTTTTTGTCGGCCTGGGCCCGATTGCACAAACCTACAATTGTTACAATTGTAACAGTTGTATGTGGTATTCGGTTGCACAAAGACTTACAATTGTTACAATTGTAACAGTTGTGAAATTTCACAATTGTTACAATTGTAACAATTGTAATATTTTTCATGCATAATTTCAAATGCCAAGCTGTTCACAATTGTGAAATTTTACAATTGTTACAATTGTAACAATTGTAGCGCTTGTGAAATCTTACAAATGTAACAGTTGTGAAGATTGTGAAGTTTCACAATTGTTACAATTGTAAGACTTGTAATGTTGAGCAACAGGGCCCTGATTGTCTTGGCGATGATATACTATGTAAGTGCATCCTATGCTTTACATCAGCTGCAACTTTTTTGTGATCAGCACATTTATGTGACGTAACGATTTGTGCGGTTATATTCAAAT